>CAUYQV010126676.1:0-32953 GCA_963574575.1 Galagoides demidoff | reverse complement strand
ATAGATCATAAATACATTTATGCCATTATAGGATTCAATGTGATGATTATTTGTACAAATTGGAATGTTTACATCCTATTAAACAACATAGCCTTCACCACTTTCACCCTATTACAGGTTTAAAACATTTATGCTCCACACCTGATAGATCCAACTTCTCGTTGCCTATCTGGATACTCTTTATTTCTTTCTCCAGACTATGTTGAATAGATGTGGTAACAATGGACATACTTGTTCTACTTCTTGGTGCAAATGCTTTCAACTGTTCCCCATTCAGCAAAATGTTGGCTATGTGTTTGTCATATATAGCTTTTATAATTTTGAGATTTATTCCATTATGCCTAGTTTTATAAGAGTTTTTATTATGAAAGGGTACTGGATTTTGACAAATTCTTTTTCTGCATCTACTGAAATGATGATGTGGACTTTGTTTTATGGTATCCCGTTTATTCATAAACTTATATTGAACCATTCTTGCATATCTGTAATGAAGCCCACTTGGTCATGGTGGATCATTTTTGATGTGCTGTTGAATTCAGTATGCTAGTATTTTATTGAAGATTTTTGCTTCTATATTTATAAGGAATATTTGTCTATAGTTTTCTTCTCCTGTTATGTTCTTTCCTAATTTGGAGATTGAGATGATACTAGCTAGATAGAATGGGTTGGGGAGGATTCACCTTTTTTCAATAATGTCTGCAGCATGGGTACTAATTGTTTTTAGTAGGTCTGGTAGAATTCAGCTGTGAATCTCTCTGGTTTGGGCTTCTTGTTATTGTTGCTGTTGTTGAAAGAGTTTTTTAATGGTTTAATCTCAGTGTTCATTATTGGTTTGTTTAGGAGTTCTATTTCTTCCTACTGAAGTCTTGAAAGGTTGTATGTTTCAAGGAATTTGTACATTTTCTAGTTTATATGCATAGAGATGTTCATAGTACTCATAGATGAAGTCTTGCAGTTCTCAGATATCAACTGTAATATCTCCTCTTCCATTTGTGATTGACTTTATTTAGGTCCTTTCTCTTCTATTCTTGGTTAATCTCATAAGGGGTCCATCAATGATGGACTGTTTGTCAATCTTATTTATGATTTACCTTTTCAATTTATCTTTTGCTGACTTTTGGTATTTTGTTTTGCATTGTTTTCCACTTTGCTTAGTTTTCCTTGGACCTTTGTTATTTGTTTTCTTCTGCGGCACTGGATTTGTTTTCCTCTTCCTTTTCTAGTCCCTTGATATGTGAAGTTGTACTCTTTATGAATATTGAGGATGGGACACCACTCCCTGCCAGTTTGTGAGGTTTCTGCTGAGAAGTGTCCAGTTGGCCTGATGGGTTTTTATTTGTTTGTTATTTTTTGCTTTCCTCTTGCTGCATATAGAATTTTGTCCTTCATTTTGACTTTGGTCAGGTTGGTTACTATGTGTCTTGAAGATGTCCTATTTGCTATTAATCTTCTCTGTATTCTATGACCATTTGATATCTGGATGTTTGGGGCTCTAGCAATACCAAGGATGTTTTCCTTAATAACTCCCTCAAATAGGTTTTTCATGCTTTTAGCCCCTTCTTCTCCCTTAGGGATACATGTAGTTAACTTCACATAGTTTTATAGGTGATCACTCTTCCTTTTTTCTCTTTGTCTCTTTAAATGACTGGCTTAACTCAAAAGCTTTGTCTTTGAGCTCTAAGATTCTTTCTTCCCCTTGGGGTCGTCAGTTGCTGAAGCTTTCTGCTGTATTTGGAAATACCCTACATTACTCTTTCATTTCTTTAAGTTCTATTATATCCTTTATAATGTTGTCCAGTTCTTTTGTGACCTTTTCATTAATTTTTCCTGAAATATTTTTGGCTTCTTTTTGTTAGTTTCCATTTTCTCTTCAATTACATTTCATCTTATTTGCCATCTATATTCTGAATTACATTTTTGTCATTTATGCAATTTCCTTGCAGTTGGAATTCACTATTATAGGTCCATTATTTTCCCTTGTGGGTATTGAAGTATTTTGTTTTTTTCATGTTACCAGGGTTTTGTTTTTGTTTTGTTTATTTCTGGTTTCTTCTCATCTGAAACATCTTTTCTTGACTCAGGGATAATATATTTGTAGGGTACTTATTCTTTTCTGTGAATTCTTCTGCTTAATTAGAAGAAGAGGAGGTCCCTAAATAGTGTAATTTTTCCCACTCTGGAATGTTGACATAGCATGGGAAGGTTGTATGCACTGAAGCCTGGAATACAGCTATTCTGGTTTTCTCTGCTCACCTGTGATTGCCACTGTTCAAGACTATGCTAGATGATCTTTGTGCCAGGTATTGGGTTGTTCTCTAGATAGTTATAGAAAGTTAGAGTTAGGGGCTGAATGAGAACCTTTCCATGGAGGCTGGCCTTATGGGTGACAGTGGAAGCTGTGTGAACCAATTTATGGAGTGGTCAAAAGTTCCCAAACTGTGGATGTTTGCTTAAACCAAGGCTTAGTGTACTTATGGCTCAAGACTGGGAGCTCCCTGTCAGGATGTTAGACCATGGAGTATTTCTACTAGCCTTGCAGCATTGATGAAAGCTCTGGGGTGAGGCCTTGGGATCTAGGTACTGAGCTGGCATCTCAAGGGCAGAATCCTGGGAGAGCAGGAGCTCTGGACCCACAAGGGTGGAGGCTCTGTCTCTGTTGTAAGAGCCTCCAAGCTGGGACTAGGGAGGAGCCAGAAACATAGCTTCTTTGTAGAGCCTCAGAGTCAGAAACAGGGCCATATAGGCAGTCAGCTGATCTGGTGGAATTAAGGCCAAGCAGATGGCGTGCTCTTCTGCAGGCTTAGGGATTGCACAGATGCCAAGTCACATGGGTGGAGGTCAGTTTCAACAGCCCAGGGACCACCAGGTGTTCCTTGTCTCCCCAGAACCTGCTGAAGCAATTGCCTAAAGCCTCCCGTGTTGGAGCCTGCAGTGCCCCAGTAGTAACTCCCATGATCAGATCTCATTGTGCTGTGGGGGAGAGGCACTTGGCTCTGGTCACAGAACATGACTCAGAGCAGCCTCCGCTCAGTCCGCTTCCTCCCCAGCCCAGTAAGGGCATTGTGAAACCCAACCCTGCAAAGCTTATGTCAATCTGGTGCCATGCACCTGAGAGCCCAGGATGGCTCCATTTGCAGAAACCCAGGATTAGTTGTCACCCCATCTCCACTATGCCTGGTACAGTGACTCCACACAGAGGTCAAGCAAGTCCCCAGGGAGGGGCTGGCAGCAGTGGAAAGAGCCCTTTTAGGGCTTGGCCACAGTGCCTGTGGGGTGAGTGCTGCACCCCAGTGTTGTATCTTCTTCTTCTTCCCTGAGTGTAGATGCCTCTCAATATATCACCTCATCACCATTGTTTTTAACACTGAGTGTCCCACATTGCTTCTGTGTGTTTCCTCAAAGTTACTTCCTAGAAGAGCTATCTGTAGTTCACACCCCTTTCCTTGAGAGCAGCATGCTTGCAAGCTGCTTCTAGTCTGTCTTTTTCAGATTTATAGTTAAGTCAAAACAGCTTTTGCCTATATGAAACGTGTTCATCCATCTACTTATCTTCCAATTGTTCTTGGTTTTCTCTTTCTATTCACATCCTAATCAATTATCCCTTTAAACCCTGCATAGTCTAATGTTTTAATATATCTCCTGACAATGCCAGACTATTTTAGGAATTATATTTCACAAGAGTATTCCACACCCCTTTTAAAATTTATGTCAGAAGTATTTAGAGCTACTTTTAGGTTAGCTAAATGCATACTACCCCTGCCATGGACATTGAACTGAATCTTCCTATTAATAAATACTAATGTTTTATTAAGATAAACCAGAAGGTCCTCAGTAAACAATTGGATCTGGCACCTAATTTTATCTAAAGGAGTGACACAATAACAATTTTTCTAAATTAAAAATTTTTGTCTTTGGCAGAAATCCTCCAAAGTTCAATTTGCTTACATCCCATTACTTCTGACAACTTAATTCATTTTTATTTTGTGAGTAACTTGTACTGATACACCATGAAAGAGTAAGAAATTTCAAATGAGCATTATTGATATTTCTCTATAATGACATATGATGTAAAGTATTTTAAAATACGACCATTTTGCCTTTTCATAAATGGTTTAGAATTTGGAGCCCATCTAAACCCTATTCGTGCTAAAGATTGCCATTATAACTTCGTAATGTACATGTTAAATGATCCTAAATACTAAACGTTCCTACAGATATCCCTGTTGTCACCCTTTGTGAGTAAGTTGTAGACATTTATTCAGCCAAATGCTCCTCAAGTTTCATCGTAAGATTTAATGCATCCCATCTGCTCCTCATAAAGCATGTGGATCTGCTCTCAGTCTGTGTGCCTACGTATATTCCAACACTTCATCAGAGAACACAAATTCAAACTCTCTCCAGGCAGTTTTAATAAAAGCTCGCCTGAAAGGATACAATTTACAGGATATAAGTTGTTTTAAAGATGTAAAGTACTAGGCTTTTTTGACATGCTTTCAGTTCTTTTTCTGAATCACATGAAACCAACACCAGATTACACATTCAAAGACTATTCCCTTACCCTATTACAGAGTCATTTTACTGTGTTCCTTTATTCCTTCAAATCTATCAAAGGGCACAATATAAAAAAGATATATGAAATATACCACTTCATCAGAAAAATTGTGAATGATATTGCCCTTTATATCACTCAATGCTCCCATACAAAATTATAGGCAAGAAACTGGGGCGGGGGTGCATGTGCACATGTGAGGGGGCTGAGGCGGAGAGGGAGAGAGATGGAGGGAGGGTTAGGGAGAGTGAATGCCAGGAGAAATCAGATAGCACTTGTTTAACCCAAAATTCAGTATGAATCATGTATAAATTATAAGATCCATTTAGATATATGAGTATCTGCTTGTATCTTGTCTGTCAGACATTAAGTTAAATTTTAGCAGTTATAGTAGCCCTTTGATCCTTCTTTTCTACTGCTATGTATGTTACATTAGTATTTAATTATATATTTTTGTTGTATAAACATTAAATTTGCCATGAGAAGTGAGTTATAGAAAAGTGAAAATAAATCAAAAATGAACATAAATGGAATGCTCCCCAAAGATGCAGTGTGTGAAATGTCTATCATTTAATAAGCCACCAGTACTAATTTCTGCACTATTTGGTTGAAATTAAATTGTTATTCTCTAAGATAGCCATGATCTTATCTTGACCCATAACACTGCCTCAGCACGTATAGGTAGTGCCCACAAGATAGTGTTGTCTAAAACTGCATCTACATCTAGAAGTGATAATGATTTTGAAAAGTAGCAGACTCACAACCTATAAAAAGCATAGTTTCTGCATCTCCAGTCTCCCAGGGAATCATAACAAAGTACTACACTGAATAATTATTCTGGTGTGTTTGGCTTATTACTTATGCCAGAATTTCTGTGTTAATGACCTATGCATAACGGTTCCTTTAGTAGAAAGCTTCTTTCCATATTTGACAGTCTTTATTTCCTTTGATTTTTTTTTTTCCTTTTTTCTCTCAAGGAGTAGTAACCTAGTATTCTGGTATGAAACTTCCTTTTATTTGTCCAAAAAATCAATTACAAATATACATGAACAGATACCTGTATATATATATACACATAAATATTTCCGTGTGTGTGTGTCAGAAGCAGGTCTCTTGAATTACCTTTAATTGAAAAAAGTAGTCAAGAAGATGGAAAAACATTTATCTTTGTTCATTTGCCAATTTCTAAATTTATTCATTGGCATTTCACTTTTTCCAAACAATTCTGAATAATAATTACAATAGCTTTGCTTCCATTTATTTATTGAACACTGTCACAGGGCAGATTGTACATTTTACCATCCTCAGAGCAATCTCTAGTGAAAATAGATATTGTCTCTCTGTCATTTGAAACAGGTCAAATGATTTGTCAGAAACAACCACACAGTAATGAGTAGATTAATACTGAAACCCAACCGTGACTCCCATCAGTGCATTTAACAGTCTGTTTTATAGAAATGTACAAAATAGCTCAACTATTATTATTTACTTCATCTGTTTCCCATGAAAGCTGAGCTGCACTAAATGATGATGATAATCGTAAGGGAAGTGACGTGTATGGTGAGAGTGACAAAGAACAACGTTCTCATTTCTTGTGATTCTGTCAAGAAATAGATAGAAGGCTCAAGTG
Organism: Galagoides demidoff; assembly: GCA_963574575.1. Lineage (NCBI taxonomy): Eukaryota > Metazoa > Chordata > Mammalia > Primates > Galagidae > Galagoides > Galagoides demidoff. Next base: position 26,774 of record CAUYQV010126676.1, on the reverse strand, counting down.
AGGCCTCTGAGTCAGATCTAATGAAGCTAGTGTTTCCAAAGTATGAACAAGGTTTAAGGAAAACCATCGGGGTAGTATACTCCTTAAGGCTACCAATGAGGGAAGCTATCAAAACCGGTAGGCCTGAAAAACCAGGGGAAGTCTAATCCATGCAGACCTTGGAAATCACCACTCTGTCCTAAGAAATCAACATCTTATATTCCTTACAGAAGTGAGGGCACAGGGAGCTCCACTGACCCTCAAGGTGAAGAAAGATAGGAAAACACACATTTCAAGAAAAATTAAAAGATATACCAAAAAGCAAAAAAAAAAAAAAAAAAAAAAATCAGAACCAGACCCAATTGTGGTGTAGATGTTGGAATTATTTAATTTAAAGCAACTGTGATCAATATGCCCAGGGCTATAATGGAAAATGTACACAGCACGTACGAACAGATGGGTAATATAAGTAGAGAAATATAAATTCTAAAAAAGAACAAAAACAAAATTCAAGGGATGAAAAATACTATCACAGAAATTAAGAATGCCTTTGCTAGGCGTGTTAGGAGACAAAACAAGGCCAAAGACAGGATCTCCAGTTTTGAAGATAGGTCAGTAGAAACTTTCAAAACTGAAAAGCAAAGCAAAAAGAGACGGGAAAAAAATAGAACAAGAACTACAGAACAACTACAAACTGTGTAACATAAGCATAATGGAAATACCAGAAGGAGAGAAAGGAACTAGTACTTGAAATAATGAGTGAGAATTTCCACAAATCAATGTCAGAAATCAAACAGTAGGTGTGAGAAATTAAGGGAACACTGAGCAGAATAATTCCCCTTCTTGCCCCACACCACCAGCCATATGCAGGTACATCATATTCAAAATGCAGAAAATAAAAAGTGAAAGATTTTGAAAAAAATCCAAGGAAGGAAAATACCTTCCCTCTAATGAAGAAAGGATAAAAGTTACATCTGACTTCTCAAAAACATGAAAGCAAGAACATAGCGGGCTGAGATGCTTAAAGTGTTCAGAGAAAAAGAAACACCAGTCTAGAATTCGGTACGCTGAAAAATTATCCTGCAAAAGTGAAAGAGAAATAATGACTTTCTGGGGCAAACAAATATTGAGGAAATTTGTTTCCACTAAAATCTTCTTTGAAAGAATTTAAAAAAAAAAAAGTCCTTCAGAGAGAAGGAAAATGATGTAAGTCAGAAAGTGGCCTATAGTTTAAAAAACAGAGCACCAGAGAATGAATTGGTAACATGTAAAATAAAGTTTTTATGTTATTCTTATGTGGGATAATAGATAACTGTTCAAAATAATAGAGAAATGTATTGAGTGATTAAAGCTCTCTGATAAGTGAAGGGAATGATAACAATATCAGAAGTGATATTGTTATGGGGAATGGGAATGATCTGGTATAAATTACCTGAACTACCCATGAAGCGGTATAGAGTTCTTTGAAAATAGAGTTAGATTAATTGTAAAAGTATATTGCAACTCCTAGGACAACCACTAAAAAATTAAGAAATATATTTTCAAAGGGAGAGGACGGGGGAAGATGTGTGGAGGGAGAGTAGTTGGTGGGACCACACCTATAGTGCATCTTACAAGGGTACTTGTGAAATTTACTAGGTGTAGAATATAAATGTCTTAACACAATAACTAAGACAATGCCGTGAAGGCTATGTTGACAAGTTTGATGAAAGCATTTCAGATTGTGGGTAAAACCAGCACATTGTACCCCACGATGGCATTAATGTACACAGCTATGATTTAATTAAAAAAAAAAAAAAGAAAAAAACATTTTCTATCCTAAGACAGAAAATAAAATGGAATCATATAAAATCCTTGATTAAAATCAGAAAAAGAGAAACACAGGTATTTTTCTTAAAAAGACAATTAACTAGGAACAAGTTCCACAAATACTACAGTGTTACACTAGATATTCACCTAAGATATTATCATCCTATAATATTGTATTATAATAATAATACATTATTGTATTATGTACAATAATAATAATACAATACTGTATTATAATAAGACTACAGTGTTATATTGTATTATATGCGATAATAAATAATAATACAATATTGTATTATAATAATACTACAGTGTTATAAATAGATATTCACCTAAGATATTACCATCCTATTGTATCAATAATCATATCAAGTATAAATGTTCTAAGTAACTAAAGAGATAATCTGAAAATTAGAGCAATGAGAAGGTAAAACTCAACTATATATCATCTACAAGGATCATACTCTCAATATAAGGATATCCTTCTTGAATAAAAGTAAAAGGAGGAAGGAAGATATCTCACACTAACACAAGTCAAAAGAAAGCTGGAGTGCCTATATTAATGTCACACAAAGCATACCACATAACACCAAATACTATTAGGGAAAGAGGGGCATTACATAATGAGAAAGGAGTAAACTTTTCAAAAAGACATAACAATTCTGAATGTGTCTTCACCTTAATGTACACAAGCATCAAAAGAGATGAGGCAAAAGTAACATAATAAAGGGAAATAGAAAAAAAATCATTATGCGGTAATATATCGCTTAAAGAAAGGATATAGTCTAACAAATGCTTCAGACAATTTTGTCATTCTACTAATATCATAATGTACACTTACGCAACCTGTATGGTATAGCCTACTGAATACTGAGGCTATATGGGATACCCTACTGTTCTAGGCTACAAAGTTGTACAGTATGTTAGTACTGAAGCTTGGGCAATTATATCAAAGCTTTAAGTATTTTGTGTATCTAAACATAGTAAAGGTGCAGTAAAATACGGCATAAAATTAAAAGTGACAGTTGTGATTTAGTGAAGAAAAAAAGATTAAAAGTATACACCTGTATAGGGCACTTAACCACAAATGAAGCTTGCAGGACCAGAAGTTGCTCTGAACGAGTCAGTAAGTGAGAAGTGAGTGATTGTGAAGACCTAGGGTATTTCTGTCCACTGTCGTAAACTTTATAAACACCTTACACCTAGGCTACGCTAAATTTATTTTTAAAACATTATTCTTTCATCAATAATAAATTAACCTTGGTTTAATATAACTTTTTTACTTTATAAACATTTTAATATTTTAACTTTTTTGAAATAATATAGCTTAAAACACAATGATATTAGATAGCTTTTATATTCTCTTGCCTCATGTCCTTATTCTATAAATTTTTGCCTATTTCACTTTTTAAACTTTTAAACAAAGACATAAACACGCATATTAGCCAAGGCCTATACAGGGTAAGGATCATCGATTCTGTCACACTAGAAATTTTTCATGGGCAAACAATAAAAACTTTCACACCATTGAGCTATCATCTCCTACAATAGTAATGCATTCTTCTGAAATACTTTCTGAAGAACTTGTTTGGGGCTGTGTTAATTTTATTTCTTATTTATTCATTTATCTATATATCTTTATTGTTTGGGATCCATTGAGGATACAAAGCCTTAGGTTACACTGATTGCATTTGTTAGGTAAAGTCCCTCTTATACTTGTGTCCTGCCCCCAATGGTGTCCCATACACCGTGACCTCCCATCCCCCTCCTTCTTCCACTTTTCCTGCTCCCTCATTCCCCTAGACCTCCATGTATTAGCTCATCTACTGCCTTGATATTAGAATTGATTACATTGGGTTCTTGCTTCTCCATTCTTGTGATGCTTTACTAAGAAGGATGTGTTCCACCTCAATCATTTTGTTTCTATAAGCAGGAGAAGTGCATCTTAAAATAGCAATAGAAGGTATAGTATAGTAAAAATATAAATCAGGAGCATAATCCTTTGTTACCACCACCAAGTATTACGCATTATATGTAATTGTATGTCCTATAATTTGATATGATTGGGAATGCTGTGGATTTGTTTATAACAGCATCACTATAAGCACATGAGAAATGCATTACACTGTGACCTTATGATGGTTACATCAGTAGGTATTAGGAATTTTTTAGTTCCAACAATCTTATAGAAGCACCATTATATATGTGGTCCATGATTGCCTGAAACATCACTAGGTACTGCATGACTTTAGTTGGAGACTTCAACACACTTGTATCAGTAACTGAGAGATTCAGAAAGCAGAACATCGGTAAAGATACAGCTAAACTGAGCAACACCATCAATCAACTAAATGCAATTGATATTTATAGAATATTTTATCCAGCAACAACAGAATACTCATTATTCTCAAAGTAACACGGACCATTCACCAAAATAGACTGTATTCTGAACCACATAACACAGCTTAACCAATCTATAAGGATAAAATCATACAAAGTCGATCACAATGGAATTAAACTAGGAACTGATAACAGAACAATGGCTAGAAAATCCAACATTATTTGGACACTCAGCAGCACACTTCTAAATAACACAAGGATCAAAAAATAAGTGGCAAAATTCATTTTTAAAGTGTTTTGAAAGAAATGAAAGTACAACTTGCTAAAACATGAAGGATGCAGTGAGAACAGTGCATAGGAGGAAATTTGCAGCATGAATGCACAGAACAGAAAAAGCAGAAATATAGAAAATCAATAAACTAAGCTTTCACCTTAGGAAACTTCAGAAAGAAGACAAATGTAAAAGCCTACAACAAGCAGAAGAAGAATTAATAATAAAAATTGGAGGAGAAATCAATGACATTGAAAATAAAATAATGGAGAAAAATCCGTGAAACCAAAATTTTTTTTAAAAGATCAATCAATTTGATGGATTTCTAACCAGAATAACCAAATAAAAAGGAGAGACAAATTATTCATATCAGAAATTAGGGGGCAGCGCCTGTGGTTCAAAGGAGTAGGGTGCTGGCCCCATATACCAAGGGTGACGGATTCAAACCCAGCCCCTGCCAAAAGCTGCAAAACAACAACAACAAAACAACAACAACAAAAAGAAATTAAACATGGATTATCACTGCCAATCCATGGACATTAGAGGAATAATAAAGGAATGTTATGTACAACTTTATACACATAAATTTGAGAGCACAGATAAAATGGACAAATTCCTTATAAAATGCACTCTACCAAAACTGACATATGAACAAATAGATAACCTAAATAAGCCTATACAAGCATTATTAAATAAATTAAATTAGTAATTAATAATCTTACAAATTACATAGCACCATATCAAGACAGTTTCACTGGAAAATACTTTAAAAGATAAGGAAAAATGATTCCAACTCCTACAGTCTCTTCCAGAAAATAGTAGCATAGGTAATTCACTTTATGAGGGTAGCATTACCCTAATAGCAAGACATTACAAGAAAAGCAAATTACAGGCCCAAATCTCTCGTGAACATCAATGTAACACTTATTCAACACATTGGCAGATTGGATCTAGCAATTTTATAAAAAGAATTATGTACTAATACCAAGTAGGAGTTTTTCCAACTGTGTAAGACTAGTTCAACAATTATAAATCAATTACTATAATCCACCACATCAACAAGCTCAAGAAGAAAGATGGCATGACTCTATCATTAGATGCAGAAAAATACATTTGACAAAATCTAATACTCAATAATGATAAGTCTTGGCACAGTAGGAATAGAGGGGAACTTCCTCATCTTGATGACACCTACAAAAACCTGCAGGTAACATTGTAATTAATCATAAGATACTAGATACTTTTCCCCCCTGAGATCAGGAGCAGGATGGGGATGCCCCTCCCTTCATTGCTGTTCAACATCATCCTGTAAGTCCTGCTAAAGCAATGAAAGAAGGAATGAACACGAGCTGTATACACAGACTGGAATTGAATAAATACAGTAGTCTTTGTCTGCAGATGATAGGATCATCTATTTTAAAATGCCCCAAAAAGGAAGAAGAGAATTTCTGTAGGTTGCAGGATACAAGATGAACATACCCAAATCAGTTGTTTTTCTACATATTAGCAATGAACAATTGGAATTTGAAATTCCACGCAATACCATTTACATAAGCACCTAAATAAAGAGGTACTTAGGTATAAATCTAGCAAAGTATATGAGAGACCCACGTGAAGAAAACTATAAAACTTTGATGATGTACATAGTTACCATTCAATAAAAAAAAAAACTTTGATGAAAGAAATCCAAGAAGATCTCAATAATGATGGAGAGATATTCCATGTCTGTACTGTAGACAGGAATAGTTCAACATTGTAAGGATGAAGTTTCTTCCCAATTTAATATTTGTTGTATATCAATAAACTGATTCCAATATTTATATGGAAAAGCAAAAAACTCAAAATACCCAACAAAATCCAAAGGAGTAACAAATCATAGGATTGAACTACCTACTTCAAGACTTACTATAAAACTACAATAACTACCCCACATTTAATGTGGGCTTGGTGGAAAGAATAGATGAAAAGATCAATAGAACAGAATGGAGAGCCAAAAAAATAGATTGAAACGCATACAAGGTCTGCATGAAGTTGGTGAACTAACCGCTATACCCATATGTTGGCTGCACTGTATAAGTAACTCAGTAAGGTTTCATAACCCTGTTATATCAGTGTCCCACAGTTGTGTTCTTGTCGATGTGTGGTGGTGTCTTGCTCAGTGGTGTTCATTATTGCTGTTGTATGTTTTTTGATGCCATCACAAGAAAGTCAAAGCTTGAATTAGATCAACAAACAAATATTAAATTTTTTGTTAAACTTGGCAGGTGGAAGTGAAATCAGGGACATCTTAGTCCAAGTTGATGGGGTTAATGCCATGAAGAAAACAGCAGTGTAAAAGGGGATTAGAGTGGCCAGTAATAAGCAGAACTAATGAAAACGTCACAAAAATTTTTTGAAATGTGCATCAAAATTGTTGACTGGCTGTGAGAAGCAGAGGAGACCACATAAACATTGATAGAGAAAGTTAAGACAGTCTAAGCTGAAAATCGTGGCCAATAACTCGTGGCTCTTGCATCATGACAATATACCAGCTGGCGTTGCACTGTGTGTGTAGAGTTTTAAGCCAGTAAACAAATCATTGCTTTGGAATACCCTCCATGCTCACCTGATCTGGCCCCCAATACCTTTTTTTCTTTACATGAGGATAAAGGAAGACATTTAAATGACATTCAGGGCATCAAGGATAATAAATAGCTTTGATGGATATTACAGAAAAAGAGTTCCAAAATTCCTGGACTAGAGCGGGCATACCTTCCCAAGGGGAGTACTTCAAAGGCGATTATAGTAATATTCAGCAATGTGGTATGTAGCACTTTTTCTAGGATGAGTTTATGAACTTAAATGTCAGAACTTGTATAAACTGATCTTTGACAAAACATCAAGGGCAATCCAACAGAATTTGGACAATCTTTGCCACAAATGGTCCTGGAACAACTGGAAATTCACATGCAAAAAAAAATGAGTCTAGGCACAGACCTTACCCTGTCATAAAAAGTGGCTAAAAATGGATCACAGACTGTAACAATCCCTTGGTTTTTCATTTTCTCTGTATATACAAAGAATCATCTGAAAAAGTAAACTGACCATCCAAACTTTATGCCCATTATTATTGTCAGAGAGACTAGCTTATAAATCAGTTGATTTCCCAACACCTTATTTTCCAGATGGACTTTATTTCACACCACAAGTGGTAATAATTTAAACAACAGTTCCATCACATGACTGAGATTACTATGTTGCATTTCCCTCTAGTGAGCAGGGTGGCCACATGCTGCTCATCTATATGAGAAAACCAATCTCACATTCCCAATTTGAAGCTTTATTTCCTGGGGCCACACATGCTACCAAACATTGTGTCAAGGTGTTATCAGCAAAAAGCAGGCATTGTGAAATGGCATCGTGGAGTGCTAAATAAAATGTAATCAACTATATGTAAGCAGGCTTAAAGGCAATCAAATGAATGGTGAAAAATCTTGGCAATAATAAAAGAGTGAGCTTTTATCTCCACAGCCTGATGATGGAAGGGAAATGGGGGTTAGTAAAACCTAGAAGAAGGGTCATCTGGCAATATTTCTAATCTTTAGCAAAATGGTAGGAGTGAAATGGGAGAATAAATTCTCTAATATCACCATCCTGCTACCCTCTAATCTCTTCCTGGTATCTCTCATTAGGAAATAGAACCCAGAGAACCAGGGTTCTCATTGCTATTGACAGTACAAATAATTCAATCATCTATATCATAGAGCATGGTGGTAAATAGTGGAGAAAATGAATCAAGAACAAATCTAAGCATCCAGCACAGTGTTAAATATTCCTTCATGTCTAACATGATGCCCTGTACCCAACTGACCCAATGTGGACCCCACCTTAGGGTAAGAGAAAGGAAATGGAAATTTCAGATACATTTGGTAAGGATACAAAACCAGAGGAATATAGGAGCCTTACCTTTGGGCTGAAACCCAGGAGGATGCCAACCATCAGAACAAAATATCTAAACCCATCATGGTATCATTATAGTAGACTAGAAACTGACACAGAAATGTCATGGAAAGATTCACTTGTACCCTTGAAAGATAAGCCATAGAGGTGATCCCTCCAATCACCCTGACTCCACCCATCCACCCCCTTCTCCTCCCCTCCCCTTTCCCCTCCACTTCCCCTCCCACCTCCCCATTTTCTTAGTATAATTAGGTCATAGCTTTCATATGAAATCTATAAATTAGTTTCATAATAGGGCTGTGTACATTGGATACTTTTTCTTCCATTCTTGTGATACTTTGCTAAGAAGAACATTTTCCAGCTCCATCCATGTAAACATGAAGGAGGTAAAATCTCCATCTTTCTTTAGGGCTGCATAGTATTCCATGGTGTACATATACCACAGTTTATTGATCCCTTCATGGATCGATGGGCACTTGGGTGAATCTTTCTAAAAGTAGAATATAAATGTCTTAACACAATAACTAAGAAAATGACATAAAGGCTATGTTAACCAGTTTGATGAAAATATTTCTAATTGTGTATGAAAACACCACACTGTACCTCATGATTGCATTAATGTACACAGCTAACGTTTAATAAAAAAAAGTTAAAAAAGGAAAGAAATGTCATAAAGAGATAATCTGAGAAAAACCCCACCATTCTGAAATCTCAGTCATACTCAAGGGAGAACATGCAATGCAACTTTCCCACCTTCCTTGCTCTTCTTGAGAGAGTTAGGGGACAAGTGCGATAGCTAGAGGATTGAAAAAATCCCCTAAACAATCACAGAATTCACAAATAAATCATAAAAAATACCGTGTGATCTTAAACATGACCTCACATATCCCTGAGACCAGAGGCTCAGTAGCAAAGACCCTCAGAGTGAGCGCCTTCCAGTTTGGTGGTGTAAGATGGAGGTTGCTCCATATCTATTGATGGAAAGATGTACGTGAAAGGCCATAATAAGGTGAGTCTCTGTTGCACTCTGCATTAAATTAGTACAATTTAAATGAAAAGTGTTAAACCGTCTGAGCTTAATTAACACTGACTGTTGTGCACCTATGGAAATAGCACTCACCATAAACCAAGTAGGTGAGAGAGGGGTTAATGCACATTATCCAGGTGATGGGCATACTTACAACTTTGACCCAAATGATATAGAAGCAATTTATGTAACCAAAAGGTTTGCATCCTCACAATACCCGGAAATAAACATTTAAATAAATAAATAAATAACAAAGCTGATAACAGAAAGAGATATTCCAAATGGGATCTCCCAAAGGAAGCTTAAAATTGAACGAAACCCCTGGTATTTGCATGCCTCACGCCATGCAAAGATACAACCTGTTGTTGAGGTTTTAAGATGGCAGCTAGATCCAATGTGAATCTCCATCTACCACCAAAGGCTGGAAATACTAGCAAGAGAGATTTAACTTGTCAGGCAGACCATCTCTGAAATGGGATCAAGTTTGTACCACCGGTATTTTCATAAGGATAGTGTGAGGATAAAATTAAGAAGTTCATTGAAAAAAACACTTAGCACATAATGATCAATCAGTACATGTTAATTGCTTTTGTTTTCTTGACATATTTATATCTTGTATTACACATTTTCCTCACAGTACTGCTATGGTATCATAACCTCCTATGTTTAGATCACTACACTGATGGTCAAAAAGGTTCACCTGATCAAAGTCACACAATTTCTGAGGAGAACTCAAGTGTGGGTTTCCTAACTGAGTTTAGTGTTTGTCTTTCTGTCTCCTACATCACAGCTATTTTAGAATCGAAAGTCTAGAGTGTCAATGTGCAGCATGAGGACTGTAATAGTTTATGATATTCTCTTATACAAAAATTCGCTAACATATTAAATTTTAGGTGCTCTTATCACACTCACCCAAACATACAAAGGGAGCTATGATAAGGAAATATGAAATTTGTTTGAATGTGGTAATTATTTTATTATGTATTTGTGTATCAGAATATTATGTCAAATACCTCCAGTATATACAATAAAAATGAATATTAAAAAAATGACTAGATTCAATTGTTAGCCATCAATCAAATATTCCAAACAGAGATTGTTCAGTGAGTAAATAAAAAGTCACATTTGCTGCCCATACACAGTATATGGTTTGAGAATTCCTACTGGAAAGCTGTGTATATGCATATATATCACATTTATCCACATAATGGGCTTCACCAGAAATAATTTGAGCAAAAGTTTAGACCAGGATGAACAGAAATAATTTTCAATGTCCATAGTTTGTTCTGATTACTATCAAGCTTTTTAATTTATAATTTCCACAAGATATTTCACCCAAATGGCCTATTTTGTTAATCAGCACCATTTGGTTTAAACTGTGCAAGTTGTCTCTTATGACATACATATTTCTGAAACTCAATGTCATCAAAAGTTATGTTTCTAAAACAGCAAATATATTTGCAGTTATTTTTTGTTAACTTGAACCTAAGACTAATTCTAACTGGTTATTATTCTTAACATAAATTTTACAAAAAATAATAGAACAGTTATAAGAAACCCCCTGGGTGTGTCATCTCAGGCAGTGAGTACTCCATGTCTCATTTGGCCTTCAAATATTCCCTCTGCCACAACATGCTATAACTAAATTAAGTACAACCTAGAATTCCCATTAAGTTTACATGGATATCTTTCCTTTGGCCTTCGAAACTTAATCATAACTACTAAAACAAAAATTTCCATTGCAATAAAATTTACATTTGATTTTAATGAATTAAAAATATAAAATTAATGTTTTGGTTGCTTTTCAAAAAGGGAAATTTGGTACATGATGAAAAGCCATTTGTGTTTCAAATGAACACAGTAGATGCCATGTTTCAGCTCCAAGACAATGACCATGACCAAGTCACCAGATCCTCAAAAGGTTTTATGGTAGAAATGTCACTTCTTTAATACACAGCTTCAAGGGTTTTGTCACATTAATTATTTCAGTTAATAATTGGTCAGCTCAAATGCTTTTCTTGATTCTTAATGTCATGATACCTGTTAAAGTATTATTTTATATACTCTCCCTTATCAATCTTTTCTGCTTGGAGCTCTATATTTCATTGTAAGATTCATGCACCTAGATAGAAGTACACACTAACAGAACTAATGTTTCTCAAGCTACATGGCCTAAAGGTTTTGTTAAGGAAACAGTTACATTGAAATGATTAATGTTCTCCATAGGTTGTTATTAAAAATAAGGGATCTCTCCACTTATTTACATAATAAGTAGTTTGTGTTTAGCTGTTGCTCTTTTTGACAGTCTTAAATTCTTTGCTATTAATCTTCCTTGATCTGCAACCTCCTCTAAGACTTGCAAGAATGAAATATGGCAAACACGTATGGCATTTACTGAATATTTATTCTATACAGATGTTATTTAAGTACTTATAGTCACTACATTATGTAATCCTTATATAAATTCTCTAGAGTAGTTACCGTCACTTTACCACTTAGATGAATAAACAAACATGTATTTGCCCAAGACATCACAAACAATAAATGGAGAAAGCTGTCAAATCCAGGCAGCTAAATTACAGAGTCACATTTAGCCACTTAGCTGCACTGCCTCATATGTGGGGAAACATAGGAAAATACAAATGTTTACTCTAAAATTACAGTCTTCTGTCTTATAAGTAAAATGTAGGTAATCAGTTTAAATCTATACCTGCTCAAAGTGTTTCTTCTTAAGAAACAGCTGAATTTTGGAGAATTGGGATTAGTCAAGCATAGGGCTCAAAAAACAACCAGAAGGACTATAAATATTATGATTGAAAACAGTTCAATTTTCCTGAAGGATACATTTCTCAAATCTCTCAATAGGAAAGTTACATGGTACCTTCATGATAGAAGTTACTGCCAGACAATAATATTCTAAAATATTAAAAATGTGTAATATCATTTGAATGTGCTATAGGCTTCTGAGTTAAATGACTATTTCTAAATATACTAAATCTGCCTCCAAATTATAATTAATTCCATTATGTTATAAAATTAATATTAGAATTTCTGTATAGTAAATATCTCTGTGACCACCTCACCTGTTCTTTGAGATTACAATAATTCATCAAAGTAGCACATTATATAGGAAATGTTTCACCTGTGAATGTGTGAGCCAAAAATCATCTACAGATAAAAAATCCTTGGTTTCATTTCCTGCGTCCTCCTTCACCAGTTTCTGCTTTCTGCACACTCAAACTTATGCATCTTCCTTCCCACTCCCACCTCATAGAAATCTTTTAACTCAAGAAATATGTAAACAGGATAGAACGTTCCAAGACAGCTCTAATTCTGCTTGGCAAAGGTCAGACCCTTTATTTCCCTGCGGGGTTTTCACCACTAGGAAATGAAAGCCCACTCTTACACCTGACACACATAGATAAAGGAAGATGAATAGAGGGGTGAGTGAAATAGGCTCTGAAAAGCATGATCTTGAAAGAAATAAATAGCCAAAGAGGAAATGTTTGAATCACCTAGGCATTGATTCTTTACATGTCTCATCAGAAAATAAATAATGTAACTAAACAAATTTATGTGTTTTATTATATTCAGTTAGCCTTAATTTTTCTGTTTTAAAGATCTAGCACTCCAGCTATGCCAGAGAGCTTTAAATTAGTCTCTTAAAATTATTAATGACCACATTACACGTCCTAAAGCAATTCCTTTTAGTTAAAAGAAATTTAACAATTATATTTAAGTTATTAGCATAGGTTTATAGCTAAGGGTGTTAACTTATTAAATTAAGTCTTGGTTTTAAGATAATTTGATTTCATATGTATTTGAAAATGAGAAATTATTTTTCCAAAGTAGTTTGCATCAAAACTATTTGTAGAAAATGTGATTTTTTAGGAGAGGAAATTATTCATGTATGGAATCATTCATTCATTCATTCATTCAACAAATGTTTATTGAGCACTGAGATATTTGTTCAGTATATTTATTGCATGAACAAAACAGAAAATATACCCTGATAGACTCTGCATTCTATCACAGAAGACAATTTATCTGCACACAATATATATATAGTTCCAGGTGCAAAGTAGAATGGTTAGAGTGGTTATGGAGATAGAGTAAGGAGGGCTTTTGTTATCTTAGATGTGTTATTTAGGAAGGCCTCTTGGGAAAGGTGTCATTTAGAAAGGACTTGAATGAAGTAAGGGAAGAAGTCTTGAGGCTTTGGAGAAGCATGTTATTGGCTGAAGGAGGTACAAAAGCCCAAGACCAGAGCCAGGAGAATTAGGTGTTTCTGCTGTGTTTATATACTTACCCTGTAACTTCCCTCTAAAAATTTATGTACTGAAATTATATGGACTTAGAAGGAAATTAATATTAAAAGCAGTTCACCCCAAAGCTTTACAACTTTGAAAGTAGAGAACATAAACAGTCATTGGTGCCACCAGCTGGGTCGCCCAGTTAACCAGAACTGGCACCTCATGTAGTATTTAGAGAACAAAAAAACCAATAAATTGAAAATCAGTTGACAACACTTAATATAAGAATAGGCCTGGGGTGGCGCCTGTGGCTCGAAGGAGTAGGGCACCAGCACCATATACTAGAGGTGGTGGGTTCAAATCTGGCCCAGACCAAAAACTGCACAAAAAAAAAAAAAAAAAGAAGAAGAAGAAAGAAAAGAATAGGCCTTGCAAGAGCTTAGAGAATGAAGAAAATGCAGTTCTAAGAGAGTAGGGCAGCAGCTGAATGTGCATGGGAGAGCATCCAGCACATACAGCTCTAAGCTGCATAAGGCTGGGGCTAAGGCATCCTGGAACAGAGGTCTTGTTTTTTCTTACACTGAATTATTATTTCCAGAACAGCAGTAGAACAAAACTTCTGTATTTTTTGTGGAAGTATTTATAACTCTTCTCTTGCCATTTTGGCTGCTTTTGCCCAGGGGGGTAAACAGTCACAGACAGACCTAGTACATCTTTGCATCATGCTGACATCTTCCCCCATTCACCAATCAAATAGAAGTTAACCTGCTTTGCTAAATTATGTGTTATAGAGAAAAGAAACAAAAACTTCGTGTGTGTGTTTATAGAAGAAAAATTATGGTGGTCAATGAGTGAGGAGGAGTGCTGAAAAATAACCTCAAATAAGTATGTAAGTAGGCAGGAACAATCCCACAGAGCTTAGATAGGCCAGCCAGGGCCAGATCAGATAAACCCCAGGACTCTGGATGCCATTGTGTGCTAAGAAGCAACTGGAAGGTTATGAATCGGAGAATGAGATAATCTTTCTCCCATTATAGAAAGAATGCTGGCAATTATGCAGAGAATAGGACCTAGGGGTTGGGAGCGTGGGGAAAGCCATCCTGATATGAGATTATTATCATGGATTAGACATCATCAAGCTATGGTCATGGTAGTAAATGGTAAGATTGTGGATATGTCTTAAAAGATTGAGCTAACAGGACTGTCTGACAGACTAGATAGATTGTGAGAATAGATAAGTCAAGGGTAACTACAAAGTTTCTTTTTTTCCTTTGCTTGATCTGATTGAATATAGATGTCATTTACTGGGATGGGATTCACAGGAGAAGGAGTAATTTTAATAGGGATTCAGGAAGAAATGAACAGTCCCCATTTTAGACGTATTGAGATTGAAATACCTAACAGAAATTCAAGATGAGGTGTAGACTCCTAAATGAATGAAAAATTGTGCTAGAATTACAAATCATTCTATCTGTAGTATACAGTTAACATCCAAAAAGATGGAACTGGATGAAATCCTCCGGAGAGTGAGTATAAATGCACACAGTGTCTGAAACTGATTCCTGGAGCACATCAGCATTACTTCTTTTTTTTTTCCTGTTTGAAAAATCAAGAAACTTGATGAAAGTTCAAAAACAAAGGTCTGGAAGTGAGTGAAAAGTGAAGCAAAGGACACTCAGGAGAGTGGAGCATCATCAAATTAAAGCAAAGAAAAGGCATCAAGAAGGGAGAATTGTGATCAACTCCTTCAAACGCTTTGCAGAAACTATATGATGTGGGGATCAAACAGTGAATTTGGGGTGTGTCAGTCTTTAGGGTCACACCCGAGTGAGACAACAGAGTGTACTGAGAACACAATGGGAGAAGAAACGGAGTTGATGAGTATAGACCACCACCATTGTGAGGTATATGGTATGAGGCAGAATCAAAAGGTGGACTCTAGTTGGTGAGAAGTGTACAGTAAATGTTAAGGCACATTTCTGTGGCACTGGGAATGGTCCGGCACAGAGGAGCACTTGATGCAAGATTGCAGGAGATGAAAGTGGGTGCAAAACAAATAAGAGTAAAGAATGGGATGGACGATGCAGGACATAATTACACACTGAGAAAACTATTACCTTCCAAAACCATACAATAGAAAAAGAGAAAAAATTAGAAGCATATACCTGGCTTCACAAACAAGTTAGATATTCCTAGGAGATTAAATTGAACAGAAATACAAAATAGCCCCAGAAACAAAAGCTGTGAGCCTTGGAGCCCAAGAGACCAGCAGAAGCACCTGGAAGTTAAGTTCTATTGACTAAGAACTGAAACTGCTCAAGAGTCAGGGACCAGAGCCAAGCTTACCTTACTTCTAGAACCCTTTTGCCTACCTCTGGCCTACTTTTGGACATGAAAAGGCTAAGCATCCCATACCAATCAGGAGTAGGTGGGAGTCAGGGACTGACTCCAGGGACAGTTTGCTTTTGCATTGGGTTCAGTTGTCCACCTTAACCAGACGGGTGAAAATCACTCCCGAGTGATCAGGTCCTGACCCTCCCCTTAGGTATGCAATTGTTTTTTAAAGATAGAAAGAGAATAAATGTAAGAGTGGCCACTTGACTAGAATGGAGACAAGTCACCTTCCAACTAGTAATTCTCTTTGAGATGTCCTCAATATTACTGTGAGTCATGAACTCTGATGTGGCAATGGGATAGGGGATCTCTGCCAAACTACTGGGAGACAAAGAAGAGAAATGTGTGAGTGTTTTATTCAAAATAATCTTTAAATCTAAATTATAAAACATATAAAAAATAGAATGAATAAAGTCAACACCTTGAAAGTAAATTTACCTCAAGTAACATTTAAAATAATGATTTATGCAAAACAACTATATTTAGAATCCTAGATAATAGTCAACAAAAATCTATGGGATGCCTATTTAGTGGCAGACACAATTATAGGTATGGGAATAAGGCAGAAATTAAAAAACACACAAAATCATTACCTTCATGGAACTTAAATTCCAGTGACTAAGATCACTGAAAAAATATATTTATAAAAATATCTGAGAAACTGAAATAGACAAGAAGAAAAGAAATACAAGCAATCTGTATGAGATTAACCCATGACAATATTAGAAACAAGATGGTCATTAACATTTTTAAACATAAACAATTAATAAGCCCTAGACTGAAAACTTGAAGACAATCAACAAGTGGGAAAACCAAGAACACATACCGAACTGCAATGTCATTTAAAAACATGAAGAATGAGTTAAAAATTGTAGAGTCAATATTGCTCCATCACATAACTAATAGGAACTCTAGATCAGGAGTCAGCAGGCTTTTTCTATAATGAGTCAGATAGTAGACATTTTATGATTTGCAGGCCAAACAGTCTTTTCCTTGCAACTACAGAACCCAACTCTGTAGTGCCAAAGCAGCTATTGACAATTCAAACACAAATAAGTGCCATTCGTTTATGTTTGGTGTTGCAGCAATTACCAAAAGGGCCATCTTCATAAAATCTTTTCCCAGATTGATATCATGAAGAGTTTTTCCCACACTTCCTTCTGTTGTAGCTCAGTTCACAATCACCAAGATATGAGACCAACCCAATTTCCCATTAACACATGAATGGGGTAAAAACTGTGGTATATGTATATCATGGAATACTATTCAACCACAAAAAGAACAGTCACTTTACATCTTTTCTATTAACCTGGATGGGGTTGAAGAACAGTCTTCTTAGTAAAGTATCACAAAAATGGAAAAGCAAGTCTCCAATGTACTCAATCCTAATAAGAAACCAATTAATTTCAAGTGGGGGAGTGGGGAGAGGGCAGAGGGGAGAGAGAAGGAGGAAAGGGGCTTGGTAAACAATCAGCTAGTGAGCACAATGTAAGGGTGATCAGAACACCCCCTAGGTGAAGGGCTCAACTACAACCTGGACTTTTCTTGACAAACACAATCATCTGTTGACCTAATCATTTGTACCCTCATATTAATCTAAATTAAAGAGAAAAAGAATTCTAGAAAAATTAAAACATGGTAGATAACATTTTAAGTTCTCTTTGTTCCCTCCCAGTCCAATTTTCTTCTGTCCTCTCCATACCCAAGACTGTTTTGAAGTGTTTTCATATTTCATCTTACACTTTAAGAAGTTTTAAGGTATAGGTATATATGTGTATATAAAATGTAGGTATCCATAAATAATAAATAGCACTATTTTTAATTACAAAAGCAAATAAGTGTCTGTGTTCCAATAAATGCATATTAGTAAAAAAATCACACTGGACTTAGTTGCAAATATCTCTTCTAGAATAAAAAAGAGGAATGGGTGGAGAAGCCATGTTTTGAGAGGTAAAGGTAAAGAATTTTTCAGTAATAAAGAAATTCATTAGTATTCCATTCAGGAGGACTCCCTGAGACCCAAGCAGGAGTAATAAAACTAAATCAACCCATAGATACATTATAGCATAACTACAAAATATCAAAGACAGAAGAATCTTAAAAGCCACCTGAGGAGAAGAACTGCTGACTTAAAAAGGAACAGTCATTCCACCTACAGCACATTTTTTATCAGCTCAATTGTATCAGGAAAAAATGGAATAATATATGAACATTGTCAACCTAAACCTAAATTTGATACCTGCTATTATTCTAAAAGGAGGAAAATAAAATCACTTTGTAATAAAAAGATTAACATGGTTTACCACTGTTGAACACACACTAAAATCTATAAACCATAAACTTCGGCACGAAGAAAATCCAATACAGAATGAAGAAATGGGATAAAGATATATACGCTTTGTTGTCATTATTCACAGTAATGTTCTACAGAGTTGCTGAGGACATAGAATTTGTGAATTCTCAACCATTGCTCCTAGTGGAAATATATACACATGCACTTGTATAGATACATATATCCCAAAGGTCAGAGTCTTAAATCCAAAAGAATAAAAATAATAACTCATGGTAGCTGATTCTGTTTTCTTTATTTTACGTAAGAGAAAATGGCGTTCAGGATCATTAAGTGATTTGCCACCCCATGAATTTGGAGTCAGATTCAGTCCACATGGGCCCAGAGCTGGAGCTCCTGGGACGGCATTGCACGTCTCTCCATCTCCACCCTCTGGTCCTCTCTGCGTGAGAGCTGACACAAGAAGACAGAGGGTGGTCTTGCTCAGCCTCAGCTCTAAACACATGTGTCTGTTGACTCAAATTTCTCACCACCCCACACGTGTACACAAAAGCCAGAAGTGTGGATTTTAACATTCCAAAGATTTTTTTGAGTAGGAAAAGTTGCAAGTATGATATCTGAGAATAATTAGGATCAACTGTACATCTATTAATTCAATGATATTCATATATTTTATTATTACTTGGAAAATAAATAATATGCAGGGTATTTTGTACTTCCAAAAACATAAACTTTATCATTTCAAGCAGAAATATAAGATAGAAGGGCATTGTTCATGAAAAAGTAGCTCGGGTTAAGTTCTATATCTTCCTGGGGACTCAATTAGAGTTATCAAATTGTGCAGAAAATAGTTAACACTGCTGTCCTTAGACACCTCCACAGCAAGCTCTTGGTTGGCATCTGGGAACTAACACCGAATGAGAGATTCTACTATTCCCTAAATGATACAAGTGGCTCATGGGACAGAAAGCATTTTGTGCTAACAATGTGGTTTATGCCAAACACCTGATTTTCCTCTGGGAGTCTGGAATTCTGATATATTATCACAGGCAGAGGCCACTGAGTCTATAAAACCCAAGCGGAGTTTCTAATGAGTCTCCCTGGTAGACTGTATTTCAATCATGTTGTTGGAGGAATTAAGTTATTTGCTGAAAGAGGACTTGTGGAAGCTTGTGCCAGGCTTCCTTTGGACTTTGCCCCATGTTCCTTTTCCCTATGCTGATTTTACTTCATATACATTTGCTGTAATAAATTAATCAATCACAACCCTAAATATGGCCTTGTGCTAAATCCTGAGTCTTCCAAGTGAATCATTGAACTTACAAGTGGTCTCTGAGACCTCCCTCCCCCACAAATAAACGTAGATATTTTGTTCAATCTTTTAAAAGAAGAAAGGCAAGTGTGGTAGCTCACACCTGTAATTCCAGGACTTGGGAGGCAAGCCAGGAGGATTGCTTGAGGCCAAGAGTTCAAGACCAGCCTGGGCAACATACCAAAACCCTGTTTCTATATAAAAACTTTTAAAAAATTAGCCAGCATAATGGTGCATTCCTGAAGTTCCATCTATTCAGGAGGCTGAGGTGTGAAGATCATGTGAGCCCAGGAGTTCAAGGTTACAGTGAACTATGATCGCCTGACTGCACGCCAGCCTGGGTGACAGAATAAGATCCTGTTTCCAAAGAAATAAAAGAAAAGAAGTTCCTGCCATTTGTAATAACATGGATGAACCCGAAGGACACTATGCTAAATGGAATTATCCAGATATAGAAAGAAAAATACAATAGAACATGGAGGTTCTATTGTATTTTTAAAAATACAATAGACTACATTGACTGCTGCTTAAAATTGACCCAATTTTCATTGAGCAGACGTGCACCACAAGAACATAGCATTATAGCAGGCCTAGTTCCTTGTGTTGACCACCCCATCAAGTTGGTCACCTCCATATGTTGACCAGTTTATTACTTTCCCTTGGGTGGTCAACTTACAGAGGTTCTACTGAAATGATGATCTTACTTACATGTGTAAACTAAAAAAGGTGACTATAAAGAAGTAGAAAGGAGAATGGTTGCAAAGGGTTAAGGGGATGAAGGAAGTGGGGAGTTTTTGGTCCAGGGGTACAAGGGGGCAGTTATATAGGATGAATTAGTCTACAGAACTAATATACAGTA
This sequence comes from Galagoides demidoff, assembly GCA_963574575.1. Classification (NCBI taxonomy): domain Eukaryota; kingdom Metazoa; phylum Chordata; class Mammalia; order Primates; family Galagidae; genus Galagoides; species Galagoides demidoff. The sequence continues at coordinate 6,301 of CAUYQV010126676.1, read as the reverse complement.
TGGTTATAGTTAATAATAGTGTATAGTACACTGGAAGTTTGATAACAGATTTCTGGTGCTTTCATGACACAAAAATAATAACTGTGAAGAGTTGGATATGTTAATTTGCATGATTATAGCAATGAATTCGCCATATACATGTATATCACAACATCATATTGTATACCTCAAATGTATATGATTCTTATTAAAGATAATTTTTTTAAACTGTAAAAAAATTACAATTATTTGTGAAAAATTTTATAGCCTTAGGGAATGTTGTTTCTAGCCATCAGAGCATACCCAGGCATCTACTAAAGGACTTTCCTTCCCAACGTAAACAACTGGAGACTGGACATCCTTCTTTGGGGGCATTAGATACAGGCAAACCAGATCTTAATCCACGACAGAGGGGAAACACATGGGGTGAACTGCATGTTTGCCCAGTTCTCTGGCTAAGGTGATGCTCCCTCTGTGACACAGGGAGCCAAGGGTCATGGGTAGTGGCAGCCTCACTGGGACAAGAAGTGAGAAGTAGTCCAAGGCTGCTGAAGCAATACAATTTGAGAGTCAAGGTAGCAGGAAACAAAGAGCTGCCTGGAGTGGGCAGAACTCTGTACTTCCACCAAAGCGTTAATAGGAGTCAGAGCTACTGGAAGGACAGCGAAGGTGAGGTCATTTACCAATCTAAGGACCCGATGCCAGACACAGAAGGCAACATTCAGACTTCAAAGTGTTCATACTCATGGCCCTAAGCAGCCAGGACTGAGCCAGGGAAGAACCAAAACAAGTCTATGGTGGAAGAAAGAAAGCTAAGAATGAACTCCGACAGATCCTGATGGGCAGTTCACGGATACTAAAAATGCCTCCCCCAACAGCAGGTAGTGACCAGCATGGGAGAGAGCCCTGCAGTTGATTAGAGACCTGGGAAGCTGGCAAATAAAGGTCACCCTTGGATTTAATTTTCTATATGGCTAAACTGAAGTTTTTGTTCCATATTTTATACTATTCCCTTTACTGCCTAATTCCTTTATGGTAAGCAATCATCTAGACAATGTGTTACATTAACATTTGTTGACAACACACCGGTTTAGGAAGTTCAATGAAGCAGCTCTCCTTCTGTCCCATTCCCAGCCTCCCTCTTCAGTGCTGATTAAACTAATACTCAATATATCTACAAATTCTTAACTTGGTTACATTAAAGGACCATACTAAGCATGTTCCCCCAACCTGATATTTCTTTGCTTCCTTTCGTGATTAATATAACTTGATATTCATAGTACCTACATGGGGGTCATATTTAAAGATTTCAAAAAAGTTGAGCCCTTTTTTTTTTTTTGCTTCAACATCTCCTACTCTACCCTGCTCAGTAATCAATCAGTTGCCAAATCATGTGGATGCCAGTTTGCACTCCATAATCCTGACAGATTAATGTCCCTAAGGCACAGCCCTAACCACATCATTTCCCTCCTCCCAACCTAGTCTTCACCTAGTGCACATTCCTTTAATGGAAGCGGGGGTGTGAAAAATAATCTCATATACTAAATTTTTGATCTTTAATATAGCAGCAATGTTGCAAGAACCTGAATCATCACAGCTCTGAAGGCTAAGGAAGTCCCTGTGTGCTGTTGAACAAGAAGTGCAGCAGACAAATTTAGTTACAGCACTAAACGGCAGTTATTCAAATCACAACAACTTGTTGAATATGGAAATAGCAAATTTTTGTCCCAGCAGTCTTTAGTCACTATTTATTAATTCTCAAGAGCATTAAAGATATTTCCATTTTGGGTGCATATGTGGATGACAGAGAAAGAGAAGAGAATTTCTTTTATTTTTAGGAATCTATTCTGCTCTCAGCAATGCCCACTGGCTGAACTACTTTGATATTAACATATATTATTATGTTAGAGTTGCATAGTCACCCTGGATTAGTGTTCCATGGTAAATAAAAGGAAAGGAAGAGATAAATAAAACAGGAAAAAAGCTCCGTTTGTGTATAAGGTTTGGAATAATGTAAAGAAAAAGAGGACTGTCTGAAAACAAGTCTAGGATCAGTCCTAATTCAAGTCATGGTGTTGGCTGTTAACTCAACACTCCATACTCCATATCAATACTCATCGATCATTGTATTTATTATCTTTACCACCCCTGCTTAAAGCTACCTGTTTAAAGTATATACAATTATAAGAGGGACTTTATAAATGTACTCAGTGTAACCTAATTCTTTATACCCTCAATGAATCCCAAACAATAAAAAAGTAAAAAAAAAAAAGAAATGAAATAAAATAAAAAATAAATTACACTTTCTTAATTGCTTTACTAATTCATTGAAAAAAGTGAAATTTCCAGTGTAGATATCCTCAAATTTCTGCTACTCCTCTTCCAGAAAAATGACCTACACTTCCACTCTTACAGGCCTGCAATCCTTCACCTCAGCCTCCCAAGTAGCTGGGACTACAGGCATGTGCCACCATGCCTAGGTAAGTTTTTCTTTCAGTTTCATAAATAATTTCATTATTGTTGAAAAGATAATATACATGTTCATAAAGACTTTAAAACTAATCTGTAAAAATAGTATCAATAAAAACAAATCTTCTTAAACCAGATCTTTAGTGCTTCTTTCCTAGTAAGTTCTTTGAAAACTTCAAGACATTTACGTGGCACACAGTGGCTCATGTCTGAAATACCAGCAGTCTGGGAGGTCAAGGAGGGTGGATCCCTTAAGATCAGCCTGAGCAAGAGTGAGACCCGGCCTCTACTAAAACTAGCTGGGTGTTGTGCAGGTGCCTGTGGTCTCAGCTACTTGGGAGGCTGAGGCAAGAGGATCACTTGAGCCTAAGAGTTTGAGTTTGCTGTGAGCTACGATGCAACAGCACTCTACCCAGGGCAACAGAGTAAGACTGTCAAAATACTAATAATAACAACATTTTACACAAATAATTCATACTGTTTACTCTGTGATACTTTTGATCCAATATGCTCAATTCTTCTTCCTGTATTTTCAGCTTCTTTTTAATGTTTTTTTTTCATAGCTTCTTTTATTTGATGCTTACATGTTTATGTTCTGTGAGGCTTCTGTTTGCCATTGCCAGTCCCCCCAAATATGGAGACTTTCACTGAAAGACATACATTATCTTGGTTTTAACCACCAACTATTATTTCACTCAATCTTATCCAAAAGGCCAAGAGGGAATAGTTATCATCTCTTGTTTGACATCTACAATCTTCTTTAAGCAAGTTTGATCTGGCTTAAAAGTAGTAAATCCAGCTCGTGTGTACACTTACGATAGACCCAAGGCCTTCACATCCAGTTCAAAGTGAACTCATCTACGGGAAATGCCTTAAAATTTAAAAGTCACAGGTTGTTGCTGGCCAGGTCTGTTGATTTTTGACAATACACTCTTTTAAAAAAATGGGCAGGCTTCCATTTTATTTGTGCCTGCTTGTTTTCAAGTATCCACAAATATGACTGTGGTCTAAAAACATTCTATAAATTCAATAAACCAGAGGTATCTTGACTGTTGCCTGTAAACCATTATCTCAATCTATCACCTGCTTCTTTTGCTTAATGGGCCTTAACTAAATGCACTTTGAAAGTCTAGGATTTACTTGGAACGCAATACTTTTATCCTATTTTTTGCTCCCCTAGGAACCTCAATCTAATATCCTCCTAAGCCTGAAACTTTGCTGTCTTCACTAATATCAATTTCAGCCTGCAGTAGAAAAGTTTCTTTTTCATCAACATTTAAGTTTTCAATTTACAAATCCAGAAAACTTTAAAAAGCTGCGTTTTCTACCCTTTTGGCTTTCAGACAAGTAACCTCTCATTTGTGATCGTTCACTTATTTCAGGGCATTGCTAAAAATCATTAAATGATAGGCATTTTCTCTCAATCTTTTGGATTTTTCCAAAATTAAACTAATGAAGCATAATAATCTTTACCCAGCTCCAAATTCATTTGGCTTTAAAAAAGAATAAAGGACAGGAAATAATGCAGTAGGCACAGCAAGAGCGGAGAAGTCTTGTGACTCCCAGATAGAGCTTCCAGATCTCTTGTAGCTACTCCCCTCCCCACCCCGATTTACATGATCCTGAGAAATAAGGCTGAATGTGGAGGGAGAGATCTGAGCTAGGAGAAGCAATCAGCTCCAGGGTACTACTGGCCGTTCATGCAGACCCTCAGATTCGTGTAACTAGCTAGTCATACTGTTCTCTGAAATGTTCTTGGTCATCCAGTAACATGGCCTCCTAAGCCATACTTCATTAGCTCTAATTCTCTGGGACTGTTATCTTATCAACACTAGTGAGTTATAGTCAATGAGTCTCAATAAGAAAGTTAAAAAAATCTGGTTTCAATATACAGTACTTGACTCATGTATTTTGGATCAACTATATATAATCTACAAAAAATTATTTCAGTTAATTTCTAAAGAGAATTTACCAAAAGTCAAACCATCCGATAAAACTGAAGAAAAGTCTTCAGATCCAGGCATTAACGTTTCCCTTCCACCATTTCTCTTAGCTACCTAGGCCAACAAGTACACGGTCCACATCCCAAGTGTAATTCACTATTCAATAAATTCAAAGGCTCACACATTTTGAACTTAGAAGGCCTAAGCCTACTCAGTCCACTTTTCTATTTGATTTGATCTTCAATCAGTCAAAACAATATTTTAGAGTCTGTTATTTGTAGTAGCCTATGTCTGGGAAATTACTCCGGTTTGGTAAAAATTGTTTGCTCTGCAAGCAAGAAAATGTCCAGACAATAAAAATAGTGAATTTACACTTAAATCCAAAGACAGAATTTATTGCAATTAGTTCATCTGCTTGCAAAGAGGGCGGTAAGGATGTTGGCGTCGCCTCTTTCTACCCAACTATGCCCAGCAATTCGCTTCACGTAACACCTCATGATAGTTCATCCCTATTTAAAGCAGAAAAAAAGGGAAGGGACACTGCCTGAGATTTGTGTTTTCTTACTCTGAAAACTGTAATTTTTTTTCCTTGTAAATCAAAGCATACTTCTTTTTGTACTTCACTGATGAAAAAATTGGCTGAGGAAAGTAGTATTATCTTTTAGAATCTGTATTTTGAGAAGGATTAGGGGGAAAAGAGGGCTTGCAAAGGCAGTGAGTTGACCAGAGAACAGTGTTCACCATAACAAGAGTTCTCTAAAATTAATATTAGGCTAAAGAACCTGCTTAAAAATGTAGATCAAATTGTTTCAGGGTAGCGCCTGTGGCTCAAAGGAGTAGGGCGCTGGCCTCATATACCAGAGGGGGTCGGTTCAAACCCAGCCCCAGCCCCAAACTGCAAAATAAATAAATAAAAATAATAATAAAATAATAAAAAATGAACAAATTATTTCAACACTCATGCCACCTACTCAGAATTGTAAGCCTCTTGAAAGTGTTTAAATGAGCAAAATGTATATATATATAGAAATTATAGAATACTGAAATTATTATAAACTTTAATGGTAATAACACTTTACTTCTGAGTAGTATTAATCAAGTTTTCCTTTATTCTGTGCACTTTTTCTGTACTTTTCTACTTTTTCTACCATGACAAAATAATGCCATTAAAATATATCTTTAATAGAATTACATACAATTTTGTAAATAAATTTGTGGAAATGAAATGTTGAGAAGTCATGATACACACACACATAGAGAGACAGTTTCAGTAAGAAAGTTTTCTTATACATACATATACAGTAGATATACATATTTGTATATATGCAGAGTATATAAGAAAATTGTTCTTCATTAAATGTATATTTAATATCTACAGGTACCTATGTATTAATATAAATACATATTTTCCTTAATTTTCTCAACATAAATACAACTCTTGATATAATGATTTTAATTTAAGAGTTTCTGTCCTATATTAAAACCAAAATCAATTCTCACTATCCAGATTTTATTTTTATAGTTACCAAAATTATATTTGGTCCTCATTATTTTTAACCTCACGTGAAGGCACTTTTACCTTTTTGTCTTTCCGGTTTAACATCCACCACTGTTTTCCTTGGTCTGTCCTACTCTGCAAAACTTATCACTTTAGCAGCTCCTAGGAAGTGGCTAAAGATATTTGGGACGGGCTCAAATATCTTTTTTCTTTTCACTTCTTCAGAAGAGAGTGAAGACACTGTCACTTCCTTATACAAGCTAAAATTTGATCTGGGAAACAGAGATGTGTAACAGAAGGCAGAGGCGTACATGGGATAAATGAGAGACATGTCACTTAACTAAGACTGGGTGGGCTATTTGGTTATAGCTTTCATATAAAAGGTATAAATTAGTTTCATAATAGGGGTGTG
>CAUYQV010126674.1:0-11666 GCA_963574575.1 Galagoides demidoff | reverse complement strand
TTTTTTTTTTTTTTTTTTGAGACAGATTCTAATTATGTTGCCCTCGGTAGAGTGCCATGGCATCACAGCTCACAACAATCTCAAACTCTTGGGCTTAAGTGATTCTCTTGCCTCAGCCTCACAAGTAGCTGGGACTACAGGTGCCCACCACAATGCCTGGCTATTTTTTTGTTGCAGTTGTTGTAGTTGTCATTGTTGTTTAGCAGGCCTGAGCAAGATTTGAACCTGCCAGTCCCACTGTATGTGGCTGGTGCCCTAACCACTGAGCTACGGGCGCCAAGCCTATCAGTCATCTTTGTACTACAGGATATGCCTTCCTTTCTCCCCTAGTTCTTTGATTACCTAATATTATCAACATGGATCTGAGAATACCTGTTTTTTCCCAATGGCTATAAATCATCATTGTCCTTAATTATTTAGCACTTGAATTGTCCCAGCTTTGGCCAATGAGTTTCAAATTCAATGAGTTAATGAATTTCTCCGATCTTTTTTTTTTTGAGACAGAGCCTCCACCTATCCCCCTGGATAGTAGAGTGCTGTGGCATCACAGCTCACAGCAACCTCCACCTGCTGGGCTCAAGCAAGTCTCCTGCCTCTGCCTTCCAAGTAGCTGGGACCACAGGTGCCCGCCACAACACCCAGCCATTTTTTGGTTACAGCCATCACATCATTGTTGTTTGGCAGGCCCGGGCTGGATTTGAACCTGACAGCTCAGGTGTATGTGGCTGGTGCCTTAGCCACTTGAGCCATAGGCACCGAGCCTGCCCCTATCTTTTTTATAAGCACTTCCTTATTTTCTATTTCTTGCAATATGTGATTTTCCAGGTTATTTATTTATTTGAGACAGGGTCTTGCTCTTGTTGCCCAGGATAGAGAGCAGTGACACTATCATAGCTCACTGTAGTCCAGCCTCATCTTATACCTTTCCTGCCTCAGCCTTGAAATCAGCCATGTTTCTAAATTCTTACAGTGAAGAATGTTTTAAAAATCAAGATATATATGCTCACTGCTACCAATGTGTCACTGCTTCTATACTTCAGAAGAGGGTTAAGCAACGTATGCTTGTATATACATATGCATAAGTACTTTATACAGACATGCCCACATATCTATCAATATTTTTAAAACCTGTAAAATCTAATTATAGATAATACCTCTAATTTCAATCCACTGGGTTCATTCTCGCCTTCTCAATTCCATGTTTGCATCTCACTTCACAGTAAGAATTCTGACTTCCAACAACATCAACAGTTTCACTTTCTTATCATTCAACCCAATAATACACCTACAGAGTTTCAGAACTGCTTTACCCATACCAATACAAAAAACAAACCGAAAAATAGAGTTCAGGATTTTTTTGCAGTCCTTTCCCATCGCCCCACCACAATTGAGGGTGTACACCAACATCTCCTATGTGGTCATAAATCACATGGATTAGATTTTCCTTCCTATCCCAAACCCCTTTAGTATGGTTATGTAACCCATTTGAAAGCTAGCCGCATTCATTTGTCTAGGTCTGCTTCCAATTTTAGATTATTTCTCCTCTTCCCATCTTATTAATTTACTTTTTTGAATATATAGAACATTAGTGTTCTCTTGGAAGTCAAAAGTATACAGAAAATATACCCTCTTCTATTTTAATTTTATTTTTTGTGAGACAGAGTATGATTCTGTTGCCCTTGAAAACTTTAGTGCCCTGGCATCTTAGCTCACAGCAGCCTCAAACTTCTCAGCTTAAGCAATCCACCCACCTCAGCCTCTCAGAGTGCTAGGATCATAGGCCATATGCCCTTTTTTTTTGAGACAGAGCTTCCAGCAGTCGCCCTGGGTAGAGTGCCGTGGCATCACAGCTCACAGCAACCTCCAACTCCTGGGCTCAAGCAATTCTTCTGCTTCTGCCTCCCGAGTAGCTGGGACTACAGGCCCCCACCACAATGCCTGATTATTTTGGTTGCAGCCATCATTGTCGTTTGGCAGGCCCAGGCTGGATTCGAACCCACCAGCTCAGGTGTAAGTGGCTGGTGCCTTAGCCACTTGAGCCACAGGTGCCAAGCCTCAATACACCCTTTTCTAAGTGTCACTCCTACAGATGGCAGGTGCCTGTAGTCCCAGCTACTTGGGAGGCTGAGGCAAGAGAATTGCTTAAGCCCAAGAGTTAGAGGTTGCTGTGAGCTGTGATGCCATTGCACTCTACCCAGAGCAACAGCGTGAGACTGACTCAAAGAAAAAAAATAAAAGAGATAAATAAAAATAAAATCTGGGCAGCACCTGTGGCTCAGTGAGTAGGGTGCCAGCCCCATATACTGAGGGTGGTGGGTTCAAATCTCATCCCAGCCAAACTGCAACCAAAAAAATAGCTGGGGGTGTGGTGGGTGCCTGTAGTCCCACCTACTCGGGAGGCTGAGGCAAGAGAATCCCCTAAGCCTAAGAGCTGGAGGCTGCTGTGAGCTGTGATGCCACCGTACTCTACTGAGGGTGACGAAGTGAGACTCTTGTCTCTAAAAAAAAATAAGTAAATAAAATCAGCTTTTCAGCATTAAAAAAAAAAAAATTGTAATCCTTACTTTCTGTTTTCATTTACCTGGTAAATCTTTACCCATTCATTAATTTGTAGCCTTTTGAATCACAGCATCTCTGGTTTATAGTACACAGCTGGGTTTTATATGACTATTTTATATTATGATTATTCTCGGTAACAGGATCTTTATTATGTGTGTTTATTTGGTGTGTTTTCTTTACTTTTTAAAAAACTGTTCTTGGAAGTGGAGCTCATGGAGGTAGAGAGTAGAATGGTGGTTATCAGAGGCTGGGAAGGGAACAAGGCTTAGGGTAGATGACATGTTGTTTAAGGGGTCCAAAATAGAGTTAGATAGAAAACATAAGTTCTAGTATTTGTACAGAAGAGCAGAATTGTAATGCCTCCAACATAAAGAAAAGATAAATACTTAAGGTGATAGAAAACAAAACCAAAACCTCTGGTATTTAGGAAGAATTAGATTTCTATTCTAGTACATATCCTCACATTAATACTTTTTATAGCACCTTTTACAGTTTTAAAGAGCTGTATAAGCTCAAGTAAATTAAATAATACATATAATAATAATATAACCCCCCGTATATCTCTAATTATTTTATATTTGACCTCACAATTTTAAGTGGCATCATCTGATTACCACCTATTACCTATGTAAAAATCAATGATTTATTCTACTTCCTTCCCCCCTTTCCCTTTTCATTCCAATTTTTTAGTAGCACTCTTTCCACTTTGTCTAAACATATCATTTTTACATATTCTTCTTCTACTGTGTCCCATGTTTCAGAGCTAAAACAAGAGTTTAAGCTCTAAAATTAAATAAATGAAATGCTCACCAAAGTCCTTTGCCAAAGTCTCCCCAGCCATCCCTTAGTTGGATGAAATTCATCCTCCTACACTGTGCTTTTCAATAAAGTAGCCAACAGAGACACACGGCCATTTAAAAATTCAGTTCCTATGGGCGCCCTCCTGCCTTAGGGTTCCTATGTTATACGTTATACTGGTCACATTTTAAGTACATGTTAAAGCCACATATGGGCAGTGACATTCACTTTGGATGGCATGGTAAAAACCGCTTCTAACAATCCAGAAAGTTCTACTGGACAGTGTAGTTCCACTGGATTCCTTAGGAAAGGAAAGTGTCTAGTATTATATGTTTAACAACTCAGGAAAAAATGTTTTTTATAGGCTGAATATAAAATCTTTGGTTCACACTTTTTCCCCTAAGTTTCTTGAAAATGTTGCTCCATGTTGCCTTGCTTCATATGTTGCTTTTGAGAAAATGATGCCCAATTCTCTTGTCCATTAAGTTATTTCCATCTTTTTGCATAGAGTCCTAAAGATGTTCTTTTTTTAAGAGTTAAGACCTAGTAGTTTTACAATACTGTATTATGGCATTTGTTACTCCTGGTCAGTTTTCCCCTGTACTTGGTGAACTCTTTCACTGTATAGATTCAGGTTTTCAGGTTTTCTTGGATTGCAGTTTGTGCACTGCATAAGAATGAATGCATATGTGACAGTGGTCCCATAAGATTATAATACTGTACTTTTACTGTACCTTTTCTGTGTTTAGATATGTTCAGATACACAAATAACTGCCACTGTGTTATAACTGTCTACAGTATTCAGTACAGTAACATGCTGTTCAGCTCTGCAGCCTAGGAGCAACAGGTTATACCACACATAGCCTACGTACGCAGTAGGCTACACCATCCAAGTGTATGTAAGTATACTCAGGATGTCTGCCCAGTGATGAAACTGCCCAACAATGCATTCTTCAAAATGTACCCATGTCATTGAGCCATGCACAACTACATTAGTTCCGCCTTAGTGTTCAGATTTTTCTTCTTCAAGGACACTCATAAATATATGAGTATTATTCCTGCTTTTCTTATCTTTCATTTCTATTACTTTTTCTTGAAGTCCTTTTATTCCTTTATCTCATTCTCTTGGCTGTTTTCCTGCTTTTCTTTAATGCCTTTTATTAAATTTAAATATAAATCTATTCTTTCTTAGGCTCCTTGTAATTTAAATATAAATCTATTTTCTCTTCACTTTCAATATGCTTGTCGTTTTCTTCCACTTCTGTTTGAATGAAATCAGCTATGAATTCATTTCTTTTCTTTTTTTTTTGAAACAGAGCCTCAAGCTGTTCCCCTGGGTAGAGTGCTGTGGCATCACAGTTCACAGCAACCTCCAACTCCTAGGCTCAAATGAGTCTCCTGCCTCAACCTCCCAAGTAGCTGGAACCACAGGCGCCCGCCACAACGCCAGCTATTTTTTGGTTGCAGCCATCATTGTTGTTTTGGTGGGCCCAGGCTGGATTCGAACCCACCACCTTAGGTGTATGTGGCTGGCACCTTAGTCACTTGAACCACAGGCGCCGAGCCTGTGAATTCATTTCTTTGTGGGGTTTTTGGTCTGCTTCTTTTCTTGGTTTTAATATTTCTAATTAAATGTGGTTTTTCACATCCTCCATAATTGTTTGAGGATATCTGATTCAGTACAGAGTGTTATGTTATAATTTTCTTCTGCTCTGTGGCTGCTTTTCTGAGAAATATTTTCATTAACTGAAATATTCAATTAGCGTTTGTTTCTTTTTTAGTTATCTTGTGTGGATGTGGTGAGTTTTCCTCTACTCCCAGTAGTATCACAGACAGAAAGTGGCCTTTTCTGCAGTTTCTTTAATGGACTGAAGGGCTGGAAGAAAGAGATTGTCTCCTTTCTCTTTCATTTCTACAGTATCCTTAATTTCCCCCTCTTATTCCTTCATTTCCATCATTGCTTTATCCCTATGGGGTTTCCTTCTCTATTTGACTCTCTTTAAGGGTCCACTTCTAGTCCTGTTTAAACCCTTCGCAGAGCTGGTGCCTGCCATGAACTACCAAGCCCTACCAGTGTTTGGCATACAATGTTAGGCTATCTCTTTCTGGGGTGACTTTGTGTTTCTACTTTACTAGTTAAGAACTTCATTGAACATCATTCATGCAAGTAGATCTTTGTGCAATTCCTCATATAGTTCCTTAATACATTTTTTGGTAGTAAAATTGTTAGGTCAAAGGACATGCCCCACCCCCACTTTTTTTTTTTTGAGACAGAGTCTCACTATGTGGCCTTTGGTTGAGTGCTGTAGCAACATAGCTCACAGCAACCTCCAACTCTTGGGCTTAAGTGATTCTCTTGCCTCAGCCTCCCAAGTAGCTGGGACTACAGGTGCCTGCCACCACACCTAGTTATTTTCTGTTGCAGTTGTCATTGTTGTTTAGCTGGCCTGGGCTGGATTCAAACCCACCAGCCTCAGTGTAGTGGCCGGCGCCATAACCACTGTGCTACGGGTGCTGAGCGCCCCCCCCCTTGCGTTTTTTTTATTGTTTAGGATTATTGAGGGTACAAAGATTAGGCTACACTGATGCATTTGTTAGATAAAGTCCCTCTTATGGGGAAAGATTTTATGGAGAAGACTTTCATGGCAATTGCAACAACAACAAAAATAAACAAAGAGGACTTAATTAAACTGAAAAGCTTCTGTAAGCTAAGGAGGCATGCCCGTTTTTAATGCTTTTAACTTAATACTGTGAGATAGTCCAATGGTAAGCAGTCTGCAAAAACTATGCATATCTTTTCTTTGGCCTATTTGCAACTAATTCTAACATTGTAAGTGTGAATGCTAGATATAAAAGACTTATTTAATTTTAATACTTTGCTTCTCAAGTGGGCTTAAAGCTCCTATGTCCATAACTGAGTTTCTAACATGTGAGAATGGTAATTAGCAGTCTAGTATTAGAGATTTAAACCTCAATTACCTTTTCTGCTTCCCGTGTATCATCAAAGAGTCTCCTTTGCCTTCTAGCAGGAATTGGCTTAGCTGTTTCCCAAGCTTCCACCCACATATTGCTTGGAATCTTCATTCGGGCACTCAGTTCTCCTTTCAGCACCATGTTGCCCTTTTCATCAATCACCTCCTCTTCAACATAATCCCGGGGTGAATACCACCTCACAAAATCTTCCAGTAAACAACCTGGATTAGCTGCCTAAAATAAGATAAAAAATTCAGCAGAATCAAATAAAATCAACAGTTATTGATAAGCCCATTTGGAAAATCATACTTTCACAAAAAGCCTATCTAACATTTACAATAGGTAAAACATGCCAGCTGTTAAAACACCAAAAACATTTTGTTTTCGTTGTTTCAGTTTTATTGAAAAAGAAAACATTCTCATTTGATGAATTTGGGAGTACAAACTTGATGTGACATCATTTTCTTAAACACATTATATGTTCCATAACTTAGTTTAAAACTGTAGTGTAATAACTACTTAATACGTTTATAAAAGTAGCAAATAAGCTTAAGTAAATTAAATAATACACAACATGATAAGAACAACACAATGATGGAAAAGTTCTGCTCCTCTTTTACTCAATAAATCAATACTAGTATTACAATAAACATCTGATAATCTAAAAAATGTTCTATTCAGACATCAAATTCTTATGCTTTGCATAACAAATTACCATCACATAAATTGATTTTTGTGCTGTTTAAGGAATTAGAATTCAAACTATTATTTTTCAGACTTTTAGAAGCAAACTGATTAAAGTTTTATTCAGTGGATAATTCTATGTAATTAATGATGATGCATGCCAAAAACTTTTCAGTGATTCTACTCAAGCCTAGAAGAAAAAAGCTGCACAGTGTTAGTGGTAAGGTATGGAGGTCTTTTTGCAAAAGTTCCAGTAATGTGCTAATAGAATACTGATGATGAGCCTGAAAACCAACATAAGGAGAATGGTTTGTCTTAAATGTGAAGGGCAAAACTGTCAATTTCTCTGTATGGGGCTCACTGGCTACCAGCTTCACCATCCCTACCATCTTAGGGCATCCCCTGAAGGGGTGAGGAATCAGAGGAAGGTCCTTCATTGTCGATATAAACTTCTAAGGGTTATAACACAGTTCATGGCAACAAAGAACTGCTGTGAATTGCAATGGGTCACTCAGTATTCAGGATTAATGGATAATCTAGAGATTGTAACCAGACAGCACCATACTCACAAGAAAATATCCTGGGAGACTAAAGCAAACTTACAAAAAATAATATTCTACTCATGCACAACAGATTAAAGAAAGATCTTTCAGGCTTGGCACACATAGCTCAGCAGCAAAGGCGCCAACCAAATACACCCAGCCCAGGCCTGCCGAACAATAATAACAACTACAACAACAACAACAAAAATAGCCGGGCATTGTGGCAGGTGCCTGTAGTCCCAAGTACTTGGGAAGCTGAGGCAAGAGAATCACTTAAGCCCAAGAGTTTGAGGTTGCTGTGAGCTGTGATGCCATGGCATTCTACTCACGGTGACAGCTTGAGACTCTGGCAAAAAAAAAAAAAAAAAAAAAAAGAAAGAAAAGAAAGGAAAGGAAGGAAGGAAAGGAAGAAAAGAAAGGAAAGAAAGAAAAGAAGGAAAGACCTTTCACACCACAATTCTCCCTTCTGGTTGTCCTTACTATGGCAGGTTGAACATAACAGCTACCAAGAGAGGGTCAAAACTCACTGCAGCTACCATTTATCTTCTTTTTACTGTTTAAGGTTTGTAGTACAAGACTATGCTCCGGAATCTGCCCTATCCTTCTGGAATTGTGAGATGTAGGTACTTCAAGCACAGATTAGCATTTATCTAATGCTCTGGGGACTCCCTTAGTATTAACTTAAGCCATCTCTATTAAAAAAGGTAAAGGCAACCGTATCTATTTTAGAGTGCTACGTATTTTCTTAAATATGCTATCTAATTCCCACATAGGGCCAGGTGTCCAAGTTGGTTATTTGAACTACGATCAGTTTTCTGATTTAAAAAAATGTAATACAAGATTTGTAGGAGCGTAGGTTAGTCCAAAAGAATCTACTGATCACAGTTTTGCTGAAGTACAATATTATAGGACGTATATAGAACCTTACCATGAAAAACTTCCATAGTTCCCATTTAGAATCTCCTACACATGCCTCTACAAAGATACTACAGCAGGAATAGATGAATATGAAGGTAGCTGGAGGTCAGGTGGGAAACAACTGCTGTGGAGGCTGGTATTTCCTGCTGTGCACACAAACCGTAATTTGGTTTTGGACGTGCCTTGAGAGCCAAATGGCTTCTCTCTGTTTACTATGAGATGGGTGCCAGCAGCCATGGGTGCTGGCTGCCTTATCACCCCCATAAGATGGATGCCAGCGGCCTCACACCACCCCCTGGGTAGGAGGAAAGGGAAAAAGAGGTAAATTAAATGATGCCAAGTTCCATTACTCTTAAATCGGTCCTGATTAGGCCGGAACAGGACAGATAAGAAGGGATGGGCCAAGAACTGTCATCACGAGAGTTAATGAACTAAGTGCTTTGAGTAACTGTTTTATTTATCCATTAGTTGCTAGATCTGCATTATGTTACTTTATTGTTATCTAACTTTCCTTTATGTTACCTATTGGCTAAACTGCTAAATTGCAAGGTTCGCTTCTGTAAGAGGTCATTGTGACTCTGCGCTCATTTTTTGCTTCTTTTGCCAACTTTCTTTTTGCTTCTCATGGCAAACTTTCAGCCCACCTGTTTGGCTCTTTGCCAACTTTCAGACTAGAAAAACCCCAACTTCAGACTCCTCAATGCTCTCTCAGTCTGCTTTAAACTTTGCTGAGACAGCCCCATGGTTAATAATAAAGACTCCTTTTTGAAATTCTAATTTGAGTCGGTGGTCCTTATCTCACCCCATAACAACTATACAAACTATTTGTTTAAAGCAATATCTCTTTCTTGTCATATGTGAGAAAAGAATTCACAGATTTTCTGTATCTTTTCAGTCTCTATGGAAAACATATAGTTCCTAAGAGGTTTACTAAAGAGTTTTCCTTTTATTGAAAATGGGTAAAATAAGCAGGTAATAAAAGCCTCTCTTTTATTGTCACTTAAAGCTGGTAGAAGGGAAGGTTGAAGGTGGCACAGGTGTCCATGTAGTGTTTTATGTTTACAAAGAATACACCAAGTATTGCATAGAACAATCCAACTCAGGTGGCTCACAGAACCAGAAGCTGGACGAGTGAGGGCTGTGGGCTGGGAAGATCCACGTGAGGTCACAACATGTTAAGAAGGAAAGTCTGAGCTTGGGAGATAGTTCAGAGTATCAGCAGGAGGAAAAGAGGCCCTGTGGCCCACTGGGGTACCCACTTGTGGCTTAGTTTTGTTTTTTTAAATATATATGGACTTGCCTTTGCTTCTAAGAATAAATAATTCAAAAATAAAAGTCTTTTCAGCTTGGCTCCTTGTAGCTCAAGCAGCTAGGGTGCCAGCCACATACATGGAAGCTGGCGAGTTCAAGCCCAGTCTGGGCCTGCCAAACAGCAATGGCAACTACAACCAAAAAATAGACAGGCATTGTGGTGGGTACCTGTAGTCCCAGCTACTTGGGAGGCTAAGCAAGAGAATCGCTAAGCCCAAGAGTTTGAGGTTGCTGTGAGCTATGATGCCATAGCACTCTACCAAGGGCGACATAATGAGACTCTGTCTCCAAAAAAAAAAAGTCTTTCTTTTCATCCTTAGGTTTTTTAAGCTAATAAGCCAGATGTCACTATTCCCTTAATCCTGTATGTTCTAGGCACAGGCTTATAACTAAGCCTAAAATGTCAATTTGCAGGTAGTAAATTACAAATCATAAATGGTGACTCTTCCAAGAAATCTTCATGATCCACTCAGCAGTTGGTCACTCTTTTGACCTTGCCTTCTTAAGAGAGCTCATCAAGTAATAATTATTTACCCATATTCTCCCATAACCTCAATAGACTGTAACTGAGGATAAAGACCTTATTTCTTAATTCATCTTATTACAACACAAGGCACATAGCAGGCACCCAAAGGTTTGTTGAGTAAAACAATCTAAATTCAAACCTAACAGTTTCCTAAAAGCTTTGCATTAAATTAACTAAACACACAAAATGCACATACAGAAATGATTTGATAACTTTCAACTATTAATAGATAACTTTCGCAACATGTTAATAAGGAACATGTTAAGATAAGTTATAAGGTAAGTTATAGATAACTTATGATGTTAAGTTATAGATAACTTTCAACTATTAATAACAGATTGGTTCTTTTCCTTTTTTAAAACTTAAGTTTGACATAGTTTGACTATGTCCTTTGGGGGATGGTGACAGGGTATTATAACTAATGATGAAATCCAAACACTTAACAAAAAAACATTCAGGGCTTCATACCACTTTGTAGAGTGACTTTCACAGTTTCATCCCAGAATAGCTCAAAATAGACCTCAGAGCTCTGAAAGTATGACCTACCTTAAAAGACTCCATATCTGAGAGCAGACAGGCACTCTGCATGCGTGCTCGAAGGTGAGCCCCTTCTGCTGATGTACCTAATTTAGCTAAAACCTCAGACTGCTCTTCTAGCAGATCTTCTGTCATAGGTGCTGGTTCCTGTAAAGCACAAAAGGACAAAGCTCACGAATATCCCTTTTTACAAAAAGCAGAACTATAAAAATAGAACAAAGAAACAATTATTTCAGTTCTATCAGTCACAAGATATATATTTTTTAAAAATTGAGAGAAATACACAAGTTGTTTGGAACATACATTTAAAAAGTAACAACTTAAGAATACATATGGCTTTCCGTCTTCTTCCCCCTCACAGATAAGATTACATTTCCCTTCACAAGGATTGATGATAAAAGGTAGAGAAATTTGGGTCCACTGAACTACATTTTCTTACCTGTGAATAATAAATAAATGAAGTCCTAATGATATTTTTATAAATGTCATCACTAGTTGTACCAAAGTTTTTATTGTAAGTAATAGAAATGGTTTGTTACAGAAAAAATGGGAAGGGACTGCTGTAACAATGATCATCCCAGGTTATAGAATTCTGAGTTTTTGTTTTCTCTACAACGAACATATACTACTTTTCACTATTTTACCCAATAGTACCAAGCAAGAGTCTCACACTGATACTTTCTTTTTTTTTTTTTGAGACAGAGCCTCAAGCTGTCACCCTGGGTAGGGTGCTGTGGCATCACAGCTCACAGCAACCTCCAACTCCTGGGCTCAAGCAAGTCTCCTGCCTCAGCCTCCCAAGTAGCTGGGACCACAGG
>CAUYQV010126673.1:0-27154 GCA_963574575.1 Galagoides demidoff | reverse complement strand
ATCCAGAAATATCCAATCTCATTTCTGGTTCAAGATGGTTAACTAGAGATATCCGACATATTCCCTCCTAGAAAAAAAGAACGAAAATTACGAGTAGAGAATTGTACCTAGACTAGAATATTAAGAAGAGAACACTGGAGTACGGTGGGGTAACTCATAGGAAGCACCTGAGGCACAGAAGCAGAGGGAAGTCAGAAGCCAACTAAGCAAAGATCAGCAAGATGCCAGAGGGACTTGGTACCGTGAGAAAGGTTAAATGAAAAAAACTTTGGGGATCCGCATTTATTTTTTTTGTTGCTTTTTATTTTTTTTTAATTAAATCATAGCTGTGTACATTAATGCAATCATGGGGTACAGTAATGCCGGTTTTACACACAATTTGAAATGCTTTCATCAAACTGGTCATCATAGCCTTCACAGCATTTTCTTAGTTATTATGTTAAGACATTTATACTCTATACCTAGCAAATTTCCCATGTACCCTTGTAAGATGCACTGTAGGTGTGGTCCCACCAACTACTCTCCCTCCACCCATCCTCCCCTCCCCCCTCCCCTCCCTCTTCCTTTTCCCTTTCTTCTTGGGCTATAATTGGGTTATAGCTTTCATAAGAAAGGTACAAATTGGTTTCATAGTAAGACTGAGTACTTTGGATACTTTTTCTTCCATTCTTGAGATGCTTTGCTAAGAAGAATATGTTTGAGGTCCATCCATGTAAACACGTAAGAGGTAAAGTCTCCATCTTTCTTTAAGGCTGTGTAATATTCCATGGTGTACATATACCACAATTTATTGATTCATTCATGGGTTGCTGCCATTTGATCCTATAATTCAGCTACTAGGTATATATCCATAAAACTAAAAATCACACTATAATAAAGATATATGTACCAGAATGTTTAGTGCAGCCCAATTCATAATTGCTAAATCATGGAAAAAGCCCAAGTGCCCATTGACCTATGAAAGGGATTCGTGTTTCTGCTCAGATTGCTGAAATCCCAACATGAGCTCGTCTATCCACATGAACTCTGGAACCAGCATGCAGTCAGCATGCTGTCTGAATGCCCTCAGAGAACACTGCACTAGACTGGGAACTTAGCTGTGGTGTGTGACATTGTGAGAACATGCCATCTCGGGACTGCATTCTGCCCCAGAAACCACAGACCCTATAGCTTCAAATGCCAAAACCCCTGCTGAAATCTTCCAGTGTCCACCTGGAAGACTGCAATGCACA
The DNA here is from genome assembly GCA_963574575.1 of Galagoides demidoff. Taxonomy (NCBI): domain Eukaryota; kingdom Metazoa; phylum Chordata; class Mammalia; order Primates; family Galagidae; genus Galagoides; species Galagoides demidoff. The sequence continues at coordinate 25,922 of CAUYQV010126673.1, read as the reverse complement.
GCTCTGGCTGGATCCATAGCTTCTCAGCACTCTCGCCCATAGGGATTAATACTCCCCAGGGGAAGGAAGGTATAGCATAGCAAAGGGAGGCCATGGAGACAAAAGAAACCAAAGCACTTTTTGCACTTTCCAGAGCCCGAAAGCTCCCTGCCTGGAGCTGTCAAAAGTGTGTCTGCCCTCAACAACACACTCTGCTATGCCTCATCATCAGGGAGTGAAATGTCTTCCCACCAGTGAAGCAGCTCCTGTTCTGCAGATCACAGGTAGAGAAAAGGACTCCTTCTGCTTTACACACCACTGCAGTCCCAGCCACTCCTGCTGCTCCCAGGAGAGGTCAAGACATTCAAACTGAAGGGCTCTCTAATCAGGGCTGTGAGTAGTAACCTGACTCCATTAGGACCTCTGACCCCAGACCTCTAGGAGAAAAATAGGGCCCTTCATCCCCTGAAAGGCTTTGACTGATACAAATAGTAGGAGAGCCTGAGAACTTAGTGTCTGGTCTGTCACCCCACACACGAGGAAGCCACTGCCAACTGTCAGCACCTCTAGGGACCTTGAGGGCTGTTTTGCTACTGCTACTGAAATTCACTCACCCACTTAGACCACTGCCGCTACTTCAGGCATTCAAGTAAAAACTTCCACCTCCACTGAGGAGGGAGGGGTCCGCAGTCGTCTCCCTGAGGTCCTGTCTCTTCAGGGAGGATCTAGCACACCCTGGGAGCAAGTCTCTGGTACAACTACACCTCCCCGCAAGAGTATTTCAGTCACAACTAACAGCCTGTCTGGAAACCCTGCATGCAGAGAACTAAGCTATCTTCACCACATTCTCTGCTGCTTAGCCAGGGCAGAAGCTGTAAATCTGTGCCCTTTTGTGCTACTGAAGGACAGAGACTGTTCTCACTGCTGAGATAGGGAGATGTGAGCAATCTCAACTGATCTCCTTAAAGGAGGCCCACCTCCCCCGTCTCATGCTCACAGTGCATCCATCTCTCTTTTCTGGCCTGAACATTCTTCAGGACAAGGATATCACCCCACCCCTCACTATCACAGCCAGTGTTTGAACTCAGGGAAACTTGAGGCAACTTTGCCAGCCCTGTACCAAGCTGATTCTGCTAAGAATTAAGCATGCAATGCTGGAGAGTGGGGATAGGATTACTTAAATTAAGTCTACTCCACTGGTCCCTGAACACCCGCCCGGGGTTCTGAGGTCTGACTAGCCCAACTTGCCAGCAACTCCAAAGTGTATACCAATCTAAATGAGGCAGATGGTGTATTTCTCTTCCTGTCTGCACTGAACAGTAGAGTTCTCAGCAGAGGAGAGTAAGTGAACCAGAAAGCTATCTATTTCAGCTGAGGGAAGAGATTCCAGGTGAGAAGTTTACAGGTAAGATCTTTGTCAGTTCATTATGATTTTTCAAAAACAAAACATACTGTTGCATTGCATTTTTATTACAGAACCTTGCTTAATAAATCACCAAGAATTTTCTTATATTCTCTATACTTTCCTGTAGAAAAAGGAGTAAACTTGGATTGGTAAAAGAACAGTTTAAAGAACACTATAATTAAAATTATACAAGGAAGATATAGCCATAAGAAAGTTCTGTATACTGTCATGAAGTACAAAAGAAGAAAAAGAAGGAAAGAATTAAATAGTGGCCTATGGGGGCGGGAGGACAGGCCAATCGGCTGCTTAAATTGTCTCTGTATATGCATGGACAGGAGTTAAGTTGTTAGATTTCTATTTAAATTCCAAAGAAATGCTTTTAAACAAAGTGATTAAATATATCAGGGAAAGGCTAAAATGTTAGAAGTGGAGATAGAGGCAGATTGAAGTGTAAATTATTTTCAAGCCTTAACAGTGGAATCAGCAGAAATGACAAAAGAAAGCTATAACAGAAATTAAGTGCTCAAATGGGTTCTAATTTAGTGAAAATGTTCTCTAATTTTGCAAATGCAAGACTCCTTCATTTGCTGGATTATACTTTCATAGCATGCTCGCATAATACAAGCTTGCACATCAACTCTCTTGCAAGTTATATTTATGGATCAATGCAAATGTTCAGCCCTAAATGTCAATAGATATTGAAGATCCACCAAACATATGAAAAAAAAATCTATCACCATAAAATAGAAGAATAAAAATGTACAAAGAGAAAATCTGCTATCGAAGAAAATAGAAATAATTAAGAAAACAGAATAAGTTAAGAAATTTGGAAAAAAATCAAATTTACATACTCAGAGAGTTTGGAGAGGATATAGTCTCTATATAAACGTAGACTGCTGAGAGTGAAGAAAAGTCTTTAATAGCATAGCAAGCCTCTACTGCCAAAAATTTTCTTAAAATTAAAAAAAGTATATTATGCTGGATAAATTGAATAGAGATATAATGATCTCTAAATTATTCATTTGAAAGATGATATTTGGAACAATCTCAGAATATATAGAAGAAATTTATTTGTTATTTGACCACATAATTTCTCGATTAGGAATGGCACCTTTAAAAATCAGTTTCTATGGGTATACAAATATTTGAAAAAGAACAGGATCTATAGCATTGTCAAAAATAATGAAGGATTTGACAACAAATCTCCCTCAAGAGGGAAATAGACTAATACATTATGTAATAAAAAACAAAACAAAACATGGGTCACTAAATTTCTCCAGGGATATTATGAAACCAGAATATATTGACCAGGCAAAATCTGTGACATTTTTAATGAAAAAGGTAAGTTAAAGAACATTTTTAAAACATCGTAAAACAATAATAATGATAAAATATATTATGGATAGAAAAATAGCAAATGTGAGCAAATATAAATCCAATTATTCTTCTCTAGAGGGTAACAGGGATTCTTCTCTCTGGTGAGAGTTATCTCCCACAAGAAGAAATTTTTACTTTGGCTACATGTTAAATTTACATTTTGAGAAATTGTATTTTTCATTCTGTAATTAAGCATGCATATGAAGTTATTTTGAAACATACAAAGTTGTGAAACATGAGCTAAATTATAAAATAAAATGAATGTCTTTTAACATCTTGATTTAATAGGTTATAGTGGGCGATTGTGAGGATGTGAGAAGGAATAAAATAACTTTATCAGATTTCAAAGTTACTTTTTGAGATAGATCATCTTCTTGTTGCGTTTTCTCTATTTTCCAACACCTTCATAGTACAGGCTTCGGATTTTTCTTCTTCTGACGAGAACCTGTGTCCTGGCTGCAGTCATAACTTTCCTGCTTCATACGTGGAAGCAGAGAACTGAGTCTCAGAGGTAGAAGCTGGACAGCAAGTTTGCCAAAATGTGTGCATGGGATTCTGGAGGTTCACATAAAGGGATGGCCAAGAGGTAAAGAGACGCTTGACTTCTTTTCTCAAGTCAATGAAAAAGGATCCAGTTTTTGAATCAGGGCAGGCTCTTTGACAGCAGCTTGACATTTTTTAATTTTGTGAGACATAATGGCTTTAGGTAAAAACTAATTATGTTTAAGAAACCCAATTGTTAGTTCTGCTCTTTTTTTAGTTTTTCTGGAATAAAATATTCTTTATAATCAGTCTATTCAACATTTTTGCATTCATATTTTGAAAAAATTAATACAATATAAAAAATTGAATGTCATCTGTATATTTATTGCAGCCTCAGATTATTAAAGCTGATCTTTCTATCTTTGGCTGAGGAATAAATTCTTACCTCTTCTTTCTTAATTTGATTAGTTTTTCTTACAAAGTTACTCTTATTAATAGCATTCTTAAATACTATTTGGAACAATCTCAGTTAAGAGTATTACTCTCTCTTCCAAGTCACTGCCTATAATTGCATGACATATTTAGTAGCAAATCAACAGTTTAGAATAGTTTCATTTATTCTGAGATTAATAAAAACACCTACTCTTAAATAATATGTGTACGTTATCTTCAAAATAACCTATGAAAGACCTTAAGATTACATTTTCATTTGCATTTGGTGTATATGATCTATACCAGTGGTTCTCAACCTTTCACTGTGTACAGCTACTATAATTTTATGGTTGGGGTCACCACAATGCGAGTAACTGTATTCGAGGTTTGCAGCATTAGGAAGGTTGAGAACCCCTGATCTATACAGTGTGAATGTAAATTGGAGAGAAAATTCTAACTTACCCCCTGCTAACTGAACAGACCTCTTCTTGGCCCAGGGGACCTCAAAAAACCCTATAACCTGAGCTTTGACCATAAAGGGTAGGAAAGTCAGTCATGTCTCATAAATCTTTTGGAGTTTAGTTACAATAATTTACCAGCATTAATGCTTGTTAATACAGAGATAGTAAGGCTGACAAAACGCACTTATTTTTTTAGGATTCTGGAAGAATGATTCTTCTACTTAAAAAGTGAACACTACACACAGGACATTTTACAAAATTAACATCACCAATGACCTTGAAAATAACTTAAGGATGAGCAGGGCAACATTAAATAAGGGTTTAGGTTAGTTGTGGATGAGGAAAACAACATTAAACATTCACATTAAGAAGATTTATTTCACTTGATAAAAAATTTTAGATTTGAGGCTTCACTGAGCAAGAGGAAAACTATAAATTTCAGACCCCACTGAAAGTAAGAAATCTAATAGGGTATTCTCTATCCTAAGGATGGGATTAGAGAAGTCTTTACTATCAGTACAAAGGTGACTAAAAATAGAGCTGTGATCATTAGTGGACTGTGAGAAAATTCATATCTATAATTTAGCAGTGAGTGAACAGATGGAGAAATTTGCTTTACGTATCCAGCCTGATTGTGTGCTTTTTGATTGCTTGGTATATTACTGCTAAAAATTTAGTTTAAAATGGTTCCAAAATAGCACATCCTCAAAGGAAATTATGAGAAACGAAAGCAAACTTTTCTCAAGAAGCAATCTTTATTTCATGTATTATAGAGTTTTAATGAACACAATTCCCAAGAAGTTAGCAGTCCACAAAGAAAAAAAAAAAAGAATAATATAAAGAGAAACAAGGTATTGTGATCTAGAGCCAAGAGAAACATCAAACAAAGAAAACAGACTTAAATTTATTTCTGGTTACATATGAAATTAGCAGACAGATTAAAAATAACTTACATATAAAGTGTTTAGGAAAATAACCATGCTCAACAATATTCACAAGGAAGAAAAATCTATACATGATGACAAGCACAATTGGCAAAAAATAAATAAATAAATAAAAACTAACAAAAATACAAGAAGAAATGAAAAAATATATTAATTGACATAAAAATTCTTAGAGTGCTGCAACAGAAGGAGGGAAAGAAATTGAAAATGAAACGAATGTAATTGAAAATAGAGTATCTTCAGAATTCAGGAATTATATCAAATAACAGATCTGTTAAGCTCAACACATCGTGGCAAGATAAATATTGGAAAAAAGAAAAATCCACACTATGCTTAATAATCGTGAAGGAGCCCAGGGGAAATTTGCTGCTTTGCTCTCTAAAGATTCCCTGGAAAATCAACCCCTAAAAGCCAGATTATTGAAGAAAAGGTATATAAATTTGTCAGTGTATGCACAGTAGAGAAATGCAGAGTGTTTATTGTACCCACTCAGTGGAGAACAGAAGCATTCACACCATCTCAAGATTACAAAAAGAACAGAGGTTTAGATTTTGGCAATATAGTTTAAGGGAAGGAGAGAAAGCCTGGCTAACAAAGGTGGTCTTCTTATATCAGTGAACCTCACGGGGAGCAGCTCTCAGAAAGAACAGATGGTAAATGTTTCTTTTAGACCTTTAAAAATGCCGAACTCTCAATCTTTCCTATATCTGGAAAAGGAAGGCCTACAAAAATAAACCTGTTGTATCAATGGAGATTCTCTGCAGATGTAAATCCCCTACACGAAAGACAGCTTTGCAGACTCACTTGTGTTGGCTGGTTCTCAGAATAGCCATCTCAAAATGTGTCAAAGAATTATATTTTGGAGTAAATTATTTTGACTTCCTTCAATGGCATCTCTAACAAAGTGTTGCTGGTGCTGCTGGGGGTGACATTTTAAGAATCACTGGCATAGAGATACCACAGCACATAAAAGGCAAAAGAGAAAAATCTAAAAAATCTACAAGAAAAGAAGATGGATTAGCCACAATAAAGCAACAGTTAGACCGAAAGCTCATTTTCCATCAGTGATAATGAAAGCTTGAACACGGTTGTATCAATTTTTGTAAGTGCTGAATATAAATAAATGTCAAATCTATGATTTTATACAGAGAGAGTGATCTTTCTTGAATGATCTTTTCTAAAAGGAATTCATTTCAGACAACAAAAGATGAGAAAAATCTAACTTAAATGCTTCACGTAGACAAAAATAACTTCAGAAAAAAATGATGAGAAGTACAACCGGAAAGAAAGAACCAAGGGAATGCTAAAGGGATGGGCGAAGCCAAATGAACATCGCCGAAATAAAATGGTAATAATCAATTTCTTGAAGAACTTAAAATTAAACAACATAAAGTTCAAGCACACAATGAACAAATATATGTCGGAAAAGCAATAAATTCAGATATTGCCCTTGTGTTGTTCATAAGAAGGATAATCATTTATATTGTACTGCAATTAGCTGATTACACTTGCTGTAATTACCAAGGTATCTACTAAAGAAATTGAAATAGAGAACATAACTTTTAAAAGGGTACTGGGAATAATTGAATAATTAAAATATACAATTTATCAAAATGAGTGCAAGAGAAAGAAACATAGGTACAAAACAGGAAGACAAATAGGTAATGTAGAATAATATACAAATTAAACAAATGAGGGTATTAATAATTCCAATAACTATAATTGTACCAATTGCTCTAGCAGAGGACAATTTAGTAGACTGAATTACAAATCCAACTATTTATAAAAGGTGCAAACAAAACATAGGTGTACACAGAATTTAAATTCAAAGCAATGGATCAAATTGCTCCAAGAAAATTCTAATGAAGAGAAGACCAGTATAACCATAGGTTGACCTAACTAAAATAGACCTCTCAGTATAAAATATTGCTAGAAAAAAGGTAATAATATAATACTCCACTAACTAAAATGAGAAGGAATTTTAAGTGTATAGTATCATTTCAAAATACACACAAATCTTGACAGAATTACTAAGTGAAATATAAAATTCTATCTTCAGAGTGGAAAGTGATAACATCACTCACTTCCAGTAACACAGCAAAAGGACATGAAATGTCAGTAAAGTAAGAGTGATGTGCATAACAGGAATGAGGGAATAACACACTTGTTTCAATCGCCTGTGTACTCTCCAAATAGCAGAATCAATACAGTGTTCATGTCCGCATGAAGAATTTCCCCAAATTCACCATTAATTAATATAAATTTTGACCAAACAAATGTCAATGTATGTGAATAAAAACTAGCATTATTTTAACAGGAATAAAATTTGCTAGCAATTAATTGCAAAATGTTGACTGGAAAACTTCTGTTTGAATATTAATAATGCATCCTAGAAAAAATCATAGTTAGAAAATGTTTTGAACTTAACAAAAATCTGAGTACTATAAGTACTACAAGTCAAATACGGGTAGGATGAAGTTAAGAGTACTTAGGGGAAAAGTAAGTCTTTTGTGTGGTAGTGAGCAGTCCCTTTTAGCGGTGCTCTCCACCCTGCTGCTTTTCAGTTGTGACCATCAGATCAACAAAACTTTCCTGAAGTTTCCTATCTAGGCAGTGACCATGACAGAGTTAGATTTCTTCCTGACCTTAGGACTCTAACCTCCTTTCTTAAAGCATTTACTTTAGAAAATGTGTAATTGCAAATTTTCTCTTCCCTTTGAAATGTAAATTTTCTACAATCCAAGGACCTGGGAGCCAAACCTTTGAAATACAATCATCAAGGAAGATAGTGCCCCTGTATCTCGGTCTCTGTGGGAGGGTAAGAGCCTAACTTTGAAAAGGAACAATTAGCAAACACAGATGGGCTAATCCCATTGACCAACCTCCCTCCAAATGTCCTCCAGTACTTTGCCAAGAGCTAATCCAGCATTTAAATATCCTTCTTCTTCTTCTTCTTTTTTTTTTTTTTTTGGTTTCTCCCAAGGGAAATTTAGTTCAATGTCTCTTCCTTACTTTCAATAGTTTAGAATAAAAGTCTCAAAGAATCTTCCTTTCTTGTTTCCCTTTCAGTATAGTTTTTCTTTGACAGCAGCAGCAGCAGCAATTTCCTGATATTCTGAACCACAGTTGAAGTGATGGGTTTTCTCAACCATTGCTCCTCTCGCCCATTAGACAACTTTGCAGGAGTCAAATCTCCTACTTGAAATCTACTCATTCTATAAACATCTATAGTGCTGTGATCTTTCTGAACGCCAATGGAAGTCTTTAAGGAAAATACTATAAAAATTGATGGAAAGACATTGAAAATAACCAAATGGTGAGAGATACTCAATATTTTATGAGGAATACGTAAGTACAGTAAAAATCCACTTGGCAGACAAATATAAAAGCCTGAAAATACCAACTAGTGCAACAAGTAATCTACACCCTGATTGGGAGTACAAATCGGTACCATTTGAGAAAATGTGTTAACGATAATCTATTAAAATGTATATGCTCATTTTGTAGGCTTCTGCAATTAACGGAGAAAAAATATATACATGTACTTCATGAGACAAGTGGTAAAATCCCATAGCGGCTTGTTCATAATAGTCAAATATGGAAATGATACTAATTACCATCAACAGTGAAATTATTCAATCAAAAATGTGAATTTAAGGAGCTGAAATAGTCAAAGTTTACAAATAAGATGAAACTTGAAATTTAAAGAATGTGGCTGATGAGATTACTATAGATGGAGAATATTAGAGCAGAGAGCACACATATCCTCTTGAGAAAATTAGGACAGAATATTATCATTTTGCAGTAACACTTGTATCAAGATAATTTATGAAACAATAACAATTATATTAAATTGTCCTTAATAATGTAATTATACAAGTTAAATTTTATTGAACATAAATGTTGTTTTATTTTATGTATGTTGTGTATTTGTAAGTGTTTGAGGGCAGAAAAAGCACTTGTGTACCTATGGCTTATTCACAATTAACAAAAACATCCTTTGAATTTGAATAAAAAAGAGGAAGTCAAGATCTTCCAAAGAGGTCAACTTATAACCTTATATAAAACCTACTTTACCCTTAATATATGTATATATATTCCTTTTTTACTAGGGAAAAAAGTTTAGAGACCGGTGTAAGTATTACTAAATGTAACTGCAAGTTCTTGAGCTGGTGAAACATTGAGAGATTGAATTAGTTTTTATTTATTTATTTATTTTAAATTTCAGATTAATGAGAGTCTACAACAACCAGGTAACAATATTAGAATTTGTTAGGTAGACTGCATCTTTTAGTAGTGTCCTGCACTCAGAAGGTCATATGCCCCTACATTGTGCCCATTAAGTGGGAGCACACCAATCCCCCTCCTCCCCTTCCCTCCTTCCACCAACTTGAATTGAATTGTGTTTTACTAAATTAGGTTTTTCTACCTTTATTTTCACAGGTCACCATAAAAATCAGCATATTCAAATTCCTAACAAAATCACTGATATAAAACCAATTATTCCTCAATATGTAAAGACGTAAAAGACCTTCAGTATTATAGGCTCTTTTCTTGGTCTAAAATTAGTACATGGATAAAGACGCTCAAATTAGGAAAGAAGAATATAATGCCAAAGACAATTTCTAGTAAAAATGAATGAGAGTCATCTTTCTTCCTTAAACTGCTAATAAATTCATTTTCTTATCTCTTTATGTTAACTTTTCCCAGTTCTCATCCCTGTCACACTGGATGTCTAAGGAATAACATTTATCCCCTGAATGTTTACTCTTTACTTTCTCTTAAGAAAACACTGAGTATTTTATCATTAGAAATGGTGCCATACACTTTAAGATAAAAATATTGACACATCTGAGCAGCAGCAAATCCTAAAACTATTTTTGGCATCCAAAAGGAGTCAACATTATACAAAATTCGATTTTCTTTATTTTAACATATACACAAATTCATTTTGGGTCCATAATGATCAAACAATGAATTCCTTCTTACATAGAGTATTAATCTACACAATTGAAATGTCAGCTGTTATTGCATAGTTTGCTTTGAATTGCTTATTAAATGCTAATCTCCATAAGCAAATACATAATAATCCTTTATTCAATAAGCAGGTGTTTATTAGCACTTTCGTGTGCATGCCAGTTTATGAGTCTTTCACAAGAGGCATAAATATGTAAAATTAAATACGAATGGTGGTTTTAGGTCCATTTACTTTTGAGCCAAGTCTTGTAGAAAGCAATTATGGATTGTTAAAAGGGGATTATAAGCAATAAGCAGAAGCAGCATAACGGTAAAGAGAAAGGCATTTAAAGAGAAGAAGAATCAGTTTTACTTTAGCACAATGTATTTATATTTAAAAAGTGAAGGGTATATTAGAAATGACAGTTTTCTTTTTTTTAGAGACAGAGTCTCACTTTGTCACCCTTGGTAGAGAGCTGTGACCTCACAGCTCACAGCAACCTCCAGCTTTTGGGCTTAGGTGACTCTCTTGCCTCAGCCTCTGAGTAGCTGGGACCACAGGCACCCGCCACAATGCCTGGCTATATTTTTGTCGCAGTTTGGCTGAGGCTGGGTTCAAACCTGCCACCCTTGGTATTTGGAGCCGGTACCCTACTCACTAAGCTACAGGTACTGCCCAGAAATGACAATTTTCTGATGAAAAAAGTATGAATGAGATACTGTGGGTAATAAAGTTAAAGCAAGTAATTAATGTTTATTATGTGTAGATGCCCTGTTAGATACTTTTAATTAGAGGAGGGGAACAAAGGTGCCTTCATTTATAAAACTAAATTCTAATGAAAGAGAGATACTCATAAACAAATAAATATAATAAAGTGATATCTATCATAATAGAATTGATTGCAAATTCAGAGCACAATTTGATTTGGTAGTTTAAAAGTAATATGTTAAGAAGATAATGCTTATAGTGGGTCTTCAGGCATCAATAGTAGAACAAAAGGAGGTTGAAATATGATATCAAGGTAGGCAATGGGAGGTTTTATTTTATTTTATTATTGTTTGATGAAAGAGAGTCTTACTTTGTTGCCCTTGGTAGTGTCATGGTGTCATAGCTCAAAGCAGCCTCAAACTTTTGAGCTCAAGTGATTATCCTACCTCAGCTTCCCAAGTTGCTGGAATTCCAGGCACCTACTACAATGCCCAGCTATATTTATTTATTTATTTTAATTCTTTTTAAAATCATAACCATGTACATTAATGAATTTGTGGGGGTACAATGTGCTGATTTGATATACAGTGTGGAATGCTTACATCTAACTGATTATCATAACTGTCTCCTTGCTTACTTGTTTGTTGTGGCAAAAACATTCCTACTCTATTCTTAATAGTACAGAAATTTATCATTGCATTATGCACATTAGGTTGGATCCCCCCAAATGCCCTCCCTCCTCCCAGCCTCCGCTTTCTCCTCCCCTCTCTTTTCTCTTCTCTCCTTCTTTCTGGACTATAGTTATGTTTTACCATTCCTATGAATGTGTAGGTGATTATATACTGATTTCACAGTAGTATTGAATACATTGGATACTTTTTTTTTTCTGGAGATACTTTACTAAGAAGAATATGTTCCAGCTCCATTCAGGTAAACATAAAAGATGAAAGTCTCCATCTTTTTTATGGCTGCATAGTATTCTATGGCATACATATAACACAATTTGTTAATCCATTTATGGGTCAATGGGCATTTGAGTTGCTTCCATGACTTGGCAATTATGAATTTTGTTGCAATAAACATTCCGGTGCAGATGTTTCTGTTGTAAAATGATTTTTGATCATCTGAGTAGGGGGATTGCAGGATCAAAAGGTCAGTCCACTTTTAGTTCCTTGAGTATTCTCCAAACTTCTTTCCAAAAAGGCTGTAAAAGCATGAGCCACTGCACCTGGCTCTGAAAATGGGAGGTTTTAAAAAAAATGATAGTAAATAAAATTGAAAAAAAAATTGATACATCTGGAACTGTGGTAATTGAGACAGGTGAACTGTATCTTACTGAATTATCTTGTATACTTTTACGGCCATTTGATTTAGTTTGAAGCTCTTGGCATCTCTGGATAATTATAGACAATGTTTGGTGATCAGATCACATTAATCTCCCTTCCTTTTGATTTACTGAGACCCCAACAAACACAGAACCCACTAGTTTCCTGTCAATAATTAGTGGCTTCATTCTCATGTAAAAACTAGTATAGCAATCATGATTTCAGTGAAGGGATGTTTGGGTGAATAGATGAACAAGACCTTTTCATTCAGCAGGAATAACTTTGCAGTTTAAGATAAAATAAAAGGTCAGCAGCAAAGGGCACATATGGAGTCCTTCGTGCAGACACAATCCAACTGATCACAGAAACAAACAGAAAAATGTGGCAGCTAGTTGAGAAATATGCATCCTTGTCACAATAGAGGTTGGTATATTTCTACAACCTCAGCTTTTGAAACAAGACTTCAGGATAATAAAACATTAATTTGTCTTTGGCATTCTTATAATTATTTTCTTCTATTCTTAGAGGCAGCACAATTTGCTCTTCCAAGTATCTTCCATTCCTATTATAAATACACTGAATATTTGTTATGTTACTATTCATTCTTCAGAGGTCTTCCTTTTGCATATTCCTCAGATTATTAAACAGCCACCCTTTCAATTACACCTGTCTGTCTTTCTTTCCTATCTCTAAGTTCCCAGTTTGGCATGTAATTAGCTAGAAATAACATTTCCGGTTTTAAAGGAGGAAATTTTTGAAGTGAGACATAATAAATATTTTTGACATATTTGTAAAAAAAAAGTTGCTTTTCTGTACCAGTAATTTTCACCAAACTGAATTAATGCTGTGTTGCATTACTTCTCCTTCCCACTATTATAACTTGTGAGTTCTTAATAATATAGTTTTGGTGATTTGACAAATTTAATATTCATGCATTTGTAAAGAACCATTGCTAATAGGATAGAAAACCGTGAGGGTGAGCAAACAATTTTATCAAAACTTAAAGAAGGCTCACTTTGCATTTTACCCCTCCATGAATACCTTTCTATACTAATCAGATGTTTTAAAAAGGCAGATGTTCCCCTGGAGAGTAAGCAATATGTAATCCATATCCTCAGCACCATCTGATATCACATTTTGGGCTCAAAATCATCTTATAGGGTTGTAGATGGAATATTTTCGTGTAGCAATATTTAGGATGTTTTAATTTAAAATGATCATGTCTTGCTCTACTTTGTCCTGGCTGAGCTAATTTATGTCTATCATGATGCAGAAAAAGACATTTGTGAGCAGTACAATAACTCTCTGAATCTTCATGAGCTCTGAGTCAATAAAATGATGACACAAATTTCACATTCTTTTAATGTGGCATCTGCTTCATCAGTGGAAATAATTATAACTCTTGCTTTGAAGGAGTCCTAATGACACAGACCAAATCTTAATAGATAAGTAACTAAGATGAACACACTGTTCCCTTCCATGCATAGAGAGAACACTGTTTTAATTGGAACTGAATTTGAATGCAAGCTGGATTTTGTAGATCCTCAAATATTTTATTTAATTTGGACTTAATAAAATTACACATAACACTAAAAATGAAATCGCAAGGCCAAATTATTGAAAACCCAAAATGAGTAAGTGTCATTAATTTGTTCCAGATTTAAGTGTAGCAAAGCAAAGATTAAATCATCTTTCCATCCAAAATATTTTGAACGTTACGTAGTCTGTTTGATTCAGCTACTGCACAGTCAAAATGCAGGAAAATATATCAAATGCAAATTCTAGTTGATATCTACCACAGAGACAGATATTAAGACAAAAACACATCTGGGAATACACCCAAAGGGCAGTTGGTCATTTGTCTGTTGGAGTATGGAGATATTTCAGTAGGTAATAAATCAGGAAGAAGTAGAGTTATGCGGCATCTGGGAACGGTGCCTAATAGATGTGTGGAAAGTATAAAATCATTAATACATGGTAATTTTCCAAAATGTAAAGCTATTCAAATTTATTTTCAACTTTAATTTTGTATACATATACAGCCACGCTGCCAAGGTTACCAATCAGTAGAGATCAGAGAAAAGCTTGGCAAACTGTGTTGGTTCACGATTGTTCTGATCATTTTACATCCTTGGAAACTCATTCAAGGTAAGCCTTAAAACTCTAGATCACTTGAATTCTGCAAATCACTAACTTTACAAAAACAAAATCCAGTCAAGCACATTAGCACAACATACGGCTTAGAAGTACCAATGCAAAAGGAACATATTGCCTATTAAGTACTGGTGCCAAATCTTTACCGATTACGCATATATGACATGCACTTGTTTATATTCTGATGACTGAGCACTCTACATAAAATAGAATCTGCCAATAATGGAAATTCAGAGAAAAACATGTCTGTTGCCGTGCTATTTTCTGTTGCTACTTAACTGTCACTTTGGACTTTACTTCAATGAATGGTGTTTAAGCTATTCATGCATTCTAGACAAAGGTACAAGTTATGCTGAATACACTGAGAAGAAGAATATCAAAGCATTAATATAATTCAATAGTTCTCTTGTGTATTATTTGCTTTTTGTAGTTTTCACAAGTTATTAATTTAAATTTAAAAGGTTCTATTGGATTTAAACAAATGATACATTATCTATACTCTAAATATTCTTGGACATAGTTTCACTGATGATCACAGTGAATTAACTCTATGTTGATGTCTGATATCTAAAGTGCTGATGATGTCTGATATCTAAATTACTGTTAATGTCTTTATCCCCCTAAAAAAACTGACAAGGTTTATCAGCCAAAGAATACACAAAAGTATTTATCTTAAAGTATCTACAATTTGCTCAGCAAACTACCTAATTAATTACACTTATCTATTGTCATGTTGAGATCAATAAAATTTGATTAAATTTTAGTAACGTGATATCAAACACAAAAAATGTTTGTAGAAATAGAAAACAAAAATAAACAGATGCTACATGTCTAACATTTATAAAAGTAGAAATGTGGCAAACCATTAGAGTGTTTTGAAGTTAAATTACAAATCAGTTGACTGATAATTATCTAAATAGAGTCCATACAGTGCTACGCTTCCAAATCTTTTGAAATTTCATTGTTGAGATAAAGTTTGAAGTAAATTATACAGTTTATGAATGTGAGATTCAGGAGAATTACACAGTTGATTATCTTCCTATTGTTTCAAGAATAAATGTGATACGCATGGTCTCATTGATTTAGGTAATCATTTTATACAGTTTTTCATTCACTTTTATAAGTGCACATAGATTATGCATATATTGTTATTTTGATCATTTATTTGTCGTAAGCTGCTTCAATTAGAGCAAACTGTAGCATCTGTGGTTTCATTTATGGTGCTGACGGAAAGTGATGACTATATTATGAGGCAGCCATACTCTAGAGTATAACAAAACATGAAATACAACTGGGTTGAAGACGCTCTTATTATCCAGCGATATGGTTATCTCTGAGGAGCCACATCTTGTAGTTACCAGATGTTCCACAATAACAGTAACTCTGGAGTTGCTTAGTTGTTATAACAAGAAGATTTTACAGCATACGAAAAGATTGGCATTTTCTCTGCTGGAAGAAAATGAAATTGGCAATTTAGAAAGGCAGTTTCAACTGAGCTATGTGGTTTACATTGATTAATCTATCTCATTAGAATATTAGCAAGCCAATCAGATCCCAATTCTATCCATTTTCTAATCTTTGCCATATGTCCAGGTTATAAAAAAGCATTTTCCCTAATTTTAGCTACTGTGGAATCTACATTTGAAAAGAAGCTGACCTTTTTTCTTAACCACCAAAGTTTGGAAAATGAGTTTTATTATTTTAGGAAACATTTTTATTCCAAATTGGGGTAATTAAGAAGACAAGGAAAAAGACACCTGTGAAAAAGCCTTTTCTTTTTTTATCATTTCTTCCTTTTCTTTGGTGGAGATTTGAATAATAACATAAGTTGGGTAAGATAAATTAAAAATTAATTAATCTGGAGAAAAATATGTGATTTCTACAGTGGAAAAATATTATAGACACAAAATCGAAGAGTTCTCACATTCTATTCCTATAAAAACATTTTGCTTTAGTAACATTGTATGGCAACCCTTGGTATCAAATTGCCTTGGGATAAAATATATTTAAAAAGGCCAGCAAAGACTTTACATGGAGATAAATGAAAATCAAAAACACCTTGAGATAAGACCCAACTCAAGTGAGAATAGCCCACATCTAAACATCCCAAAGTTTCAGATGGCATGGATGTGGAAAGAAGGGAACACTTTCACACTGCTGGTGAGATTACAAATGAATACAGACTATCTTAGAAAGAAAAGCTCAAAGTAGGGTGGCGCCTGTGGCTCAAAGGAGTAGGGTTTTGGCCCCATATACCAGAGGTGCTGGGTTCAGACCCAGCCCCGGCCAAAAACTGCAAAAAAAAAAAAAAAAAAAAAAAAAAAAAGAAAGGAAAGCTTAAAGTAGACTTTACATTTGATCCTGTGGCATCACTGCTACATGTTTACTTAGAAGAAAAGAAGTCATTTTCCCATAAGGACATTTGCATAGAATGTTTAGCACAACTCAATTCACAATCGCCAGGATGTGTGATCAACCCAGGTGCCCATCAATCCATGAATGTATTAATAAGTTGTGGACTATGTATACCATGGAATACCCCAGGCATAAAACAAAACAAAACAAGGCTTTACATCTATCGTATTAACCTGGATGGAGTTGGAGAACATTCTCCTTAGTAAAGTATTATGAGAATGGAAAGCAAGTATTCAATTGTACTCCATACTAATATGATACCAAGAGATAAACAAATACATGCCCACATGATAGAAAAACACGATTAAATGCAAGTGGGGAGGCGGGGTGATTGTAAGCTCTCATCTGATCAGCACAGTACCAGAGTGTACAGCACAC
Source organism: Galagoides demidoff (assembly GCA_963574575.1). Lineage (NCBI taxonomy): Eukaryota > Metazoa > Chordata > Mammalia > Primates > Galagidae > Galagoides > Galagoides demidoff. The sequence goes on along the minus strand of CAUYQV010126673.1, from coordinate 8,904 downwards.
CCCCTGGGTGAAGTGCTCAACTACAACTTGGACCTTACCTAACAGGCTCCAACAATTTAACCTCATTGTTTGTACCCTTGTATTTATCTGAAATGTACAGGGAGGCTTTGCTTGGAGATATTCAGGGAAGGTTCTCTTGCTGATGGAGACAGATGCCATGTTCCAGCCATTTTGTAAAGAACACAGGTACTGTGTGTTTAAATCTCAAAGACATACTCATTGAGACATTATTCATCAAAAACCTTTCTGAATAGATATCACAAAATACATAAAACTATAAATACATACGATTCAGTATAAATGTTTGCTGTAACATTTTTTCATATTCACAAAAATCGAATGCAAAAAAAAAAAGCCCACGAAGTGGGAAATGATTGACATTTTCTTAACCACTGAATATTACACATTTAAAACGAATGGGTTAGAGTTATATCGTTTAAGCTAGAGATATTTGTCCAAAGTATTTACAGAAAAGACACGGATAAGTGAAAATAATATGTTCATCATTTTTAAAATATGGTGTATAAATAGATGAATATTGTAACACTACAGAGAGAGATGTGAAGGGTTGCATGAGGATGGCAGCGAAAGTTAAGGCAGGTGTGGGAGAAAAGCAGGAAGAAACAAATAAAACTGAAAATGTTTAAAGGCTGCACACGAATGTTTAAAAAAAACACACTTGATATGATTCCCTGAATGCATTTGTTACATCAAAACAATAAGTTTGGGGCAGCGCCTGTGGCTCAAAGGAGTAGGACGCCAGCCCCATATGCCGGGAGGTGGTGGGTTCAAACCCAGCCCCAGCAAAACTGCAAAACAAACAAACAAAAAGTTTGGGGACATATGTGTATATAAGTAAGTACATTATATACTTATAGTCTTATGGGAATGACTGTAGTAAATACTAAGGGCCTATGCCACCCGATGCTGACTTTCCCCAGAGTTTTCACCTCATCCAGATCTTTTCCTTTACAGCAGTCTTCACAGTGTTTATTCATATGCTGGATTTTGATTGGCTCTTCTCCCTCCCTATAGTCTAAGATCTAAAAAGACAGTGACAAATTGTCGAGTTCAGCACCTGGTACAGCTTAATAAATACTGTTTCATAAATACTTCATGAATGAATGGAAGGAAATGTAGGCATTTTATATATTACAAATGGCAGATAAATAGTTAAATATTAATACAGGTCATGAGGAAACTCAACAACTGGAGATCAAGAAAAAGCAGCTCTTTAATGTCCTTATGAAAAAATCCAGAGGAATGTGATGTAATGGATGCTTACACCACAGAATGCAAAAACCCTCAAGACCTCTAGAAGGAGAGCCACTTTCAGAGAACACTGCTGAAAGAGCGGTAGTTTGGTATAGTTTGGTTGTGGTGGTTCACTTCAGCACGTTGGGAGGCTGAGGTGGAAGGGTTCCTTAAGGATGGGAGTTTGAAGCCAGCCTGGACAAACATAGTGAGACCCTGTCTCAAAAACAAACAAACATTAAATTAAAAAAAAAGAAAGAAAGAAAGAAAGAACAAATTAGACGGAAAAAAGAAACATTACACGTGGAATTTGGCATCAAGGACATAATTGATGCTATGAATACAAGCAAAACAATATTTTGAATATTTAACCACTTTGAATATCAATTCATATTGATATTTCATCAATTCAATATTGAATTCATCAATTCAATAAATACAATATTTAGCCAATTTGAATATCAATTATAGATATGGTTCTAGCTTCAGATCAGGGGCTGGAAGGCCTCCTTCTATGTCAGATATTACCCCCTTAAGTGCTAGATGCAGAGGAGGTCTGCAATGTTTAAAAAAGAGCTACAACAGCCCATAGTGTGACTGGGAACTCAGTAGGTTATGGCAGCAAATATTTTACCAGTATGGAAGTTTCTTAATACTTTAACAAAGTTTTGTGTCATAGCTCAGCAAGAAGTCTGAAACTAAGCAAACTCAGAAGAATGAAGGAGGCAGAAGCCAGGCTGAATTCAGTTATTCAATGAACAGGACCTCTTTTCTGACAATATAGTGCATTAAATGCTATTCAGATTATTAATAAAATGAACATCATAGAACTACCTCCTACATTAAGAAATGGAGCATTTCCAGCAGTTTGGAAACTATCTGCTTGACCACCAACACTGCATATTGTCTTCCCTTTCCACAGCTCTTCTCTGAATGTTATGTTTCGTCCTTATTCCTCGTTTATATAGTTTTAACAAATTTGTATGCATCCTTAGATATTAGTGGTTTTTTTTTTTTTTTAGTACTTGAAGACAGAAAATTTTAGGCCTAATACAAATGCTGTATTAATTGAATTAGCTTTCATTTTTTCCTTATCAGGTAGGCTTTGGATTTGTTGCACTATCACAGAGTTGACAGTACATTTTCAATGAGACAATATCGCACCCAAGAGGGCAAAAATTAGTTCTTAAGGAGTAATTCTAAAATGGGCTTCTTGGATAACAATGAAAAAAATGTTGATAGACATGTACATAGATGAATAAAAGCAAGTATGTCAAGAATTAAAGGAAAACATAGCTGATATAGGAAACAAGGTATTTTCAAATAAGAAAGAAAGAAGCAAAAAAACAAAAACAAAAAAAAAAAAAAAAGAAAGACTGTGGAGGGGCAGTGGTATGACCTCTTAGTCATCAGCCAGGTGAGTGTAGTGTAAGGTGAAGGGTCTCAGGATACATATATAAAGAGAAGAGAGTAAAGAAGAATTAATGCTATGATTGCAGAAAAATATGATGTGAGTAAGAGAAATGGAAGCAGGTAAGAGTTCAAGAACTATGTTACCTACAAACGCTGCTTGGAAGAAAGCAAAACAAACCATGATCTTATGACACCATCCAGACAAGACAACACTAATCAAAATGAAGTGTTTCATAACAGGCGAGCACTAGTAAACAGATTAGTAGTGATTTCTATATTTATACATGATACAAGGTAAACATAATCATGGGCCAAAAAACCCAGAATGTATAAGTTATAAAAATCCATGAAAGTACACAAAAAGAATCTTAACCAGTATGCAATATTGGAAAAACTAGATGACAAGAAGTGTAACTGTATTTTTTCCTTAATACCTAATTAAGAAGGTATTAACAGTGGCTCATGCCTGTGATTCTAGCATTCTAGGAGGCCTAGGTGGGAGAATCCATTAAGCTGAGAAGTCTGAGATCAGCCTGAGCAAGAGAAAGACCTCATTACTAAAAATAGAAAAATTAGCTGGGCTTTACTGCAGGCACCTGTACTCCCAGCTATTCAAGAGGCTATGGGAGGATGATTGCTTGAATCAGGAATTTGAGGTTCCTGTGAGCTAGGGTGATTGCATGGCACTCTATTCTAGGCAACAGAGAGAGTCTCTGTTTCGAACAAGAGATAATAGCAATTATTATTAACCTCTTAATTATTTACAGGAAGAAAGTAAATCTTTTTTTTTTTTGTCTCTCCTTCTATCTAATTATCCATACTGAAAGTTCTGTTGGAAGACATGAAAGATTCAATATTATCTTAGGCCTTAATGTCTTGACATCTGAATCCTAGTGAGCCTGGAATGGTCTCAGTGCAAGCTCCTTTCTCCCACTGCACTCGCCTGGATGAGGACCCCTCGCCAAACTCTGATCATCATGACATCAGGCACAGGAAGGCCCATTGCTGAATGGCATGGGCTCCCTACCACCTTGCTGACTTGGCGAGAAAAGTCTGTGAAATTCCTATGAGGGAAACAGGGGTCACCTCACTTCTTGTTACTGTAAAGCTCCTACTTGGTCACTGTGTTCCAGAATGCAACCCTCTGCATGGCATGTTATGTCCTAAGTCTAGGGCAGAAATTACTTCAAATCATCATCATCATTCTATGAACTTGAGAGAAACACCTGTTTTCTTTATTTGCAAGGTTTAAAATGCATACTGTATGTCTTTTCCCCTCAAAATTGGAATACAAGTTTCTCCATGAGAAAAAACAATTTTATTCTCTTTTCACCTAAGCACTAAATATGATTAGCTTAGTAACTAAAAATATGATTTCATCATAGTCATAAGGACCTTTTTTTTTTTTTTTGCAAGTTTTTGATGGTTTTTTTTTGGCCCCGGTTTGAACTTCCAGTATATGGGGCCGGAGATATAAGGGGCCGGTGCCCTACACCTTTGAGCCACAGGCACTGCCCATCATAAGAAACTTTTAAAACTCAAAGAGTTTATTTTTAGTAGTTACATTTGAATATAGATAATAATCAGTTACCTAAGTCTATAAACTATCATTTTAGAAGTATGTCTGTACAAAAGTTTGTGTATAAAACATTTATGTCCTATTTTCTATATTTTTGAATTGTCATGAAAATTGCATTTTGTCTCAAATCTTCAGAAGAATTCGCAGTTTTGATTTGAAAAGGACAACAAAGAATTCTATGCTAATAGCTGCAATCATGTATTTTCTATTTTACTGAAAGAGGAATAATGTATCTCATTTTAAGGAGGTGAGAGGGACTGAGAGCTGGAGACAAAGTAGAGGGGATTCTGCTTTATTGAAATTTTATTCATGAATTTCAAAACCCTAAACTAGTAGAAATGTCACAGTGATTTCTTTCTAATAACAAGACTTTCTGTTTGGTTTGTGAGACTGACTAAAAATATATTTTCAGTGCTAAGTAAAGATATTTTATAAAGACTACAGATCTGCTTTTCTATTTGCCATCAATCTTGATATCGTGTTTACACTAAACACAGAAGAAACAGGCCTTATAAGATAGAGTAATAACAACGGAACTGAAAATTGTATTGGCTCAGGGCCTGTATCTCAGTGGTTAGGGAGCCAGCCACGTACACTGGGGCTGGAGAGTTCAAACCCAGCCTGGGCAAGCTAAACAAGGACTCAACTACAACAACAACAACAACAACAAAAATAGCCAGGAGTTGTGGCAGGCACCTGTAGACCCAGCTACTTAAGTGGCTCAGGAAAGAGAATTGCTTAAGCCCAAGAGTGTGAGGATGCTGTGAACTGTGACATCACAGCACGCTACAGATGGCGGCATAGTGAGACTTCATCTCCCCACCACCACCACCAAAAAAAAGAAAAAGAAAAGTAATGTGTTGCTGTATACATAGGACCTTAAAATGTAAGTAGAGTCCACAAGGGAAAAATAAAGGATTATTCATATAGTTTATATTAGTATGCAATTTAAAAAAAGAGGTTTGAAGAGCATGTCCACAAAGATATGAATGGACAGATTAAAAAAGGAGAGAAAAATCTCAAAGAGTCCAGGTATTCAAGAATTTAAATGAAGGACAAAAATTCATGATATTGTTGCAGAAACAAGATTTTATCAGAAGAAATAAACTCTGTGGAAATCTACTCTGCGCATATCAGATGACTGACATTCATGATTACCTGCAGAGCCCCCCAATTTTTTTTAGAGTATTGATGATTGTAACAAATCTCTTTCCCAGCTTAAAAAAAAAAAGACCAAAATTACCATCACACTATTACTGATCCCACACATATCAAAAATAATATAAAGGGATACAATGAACAACTCCATAGGCATGGGTTTTGCAACTTAAAATGAATGCACCAATTCCCTGAAAGTCACAAGCTAGTAAAACTATCTCAAGGATAATTAAATAACATGAGTTTTCCTTTATTTGTTAAAAAAATTACATTTAAAAGCCTGCCTTAAAAAATCGGATCAAACTTGTTTTATTAGTAGAACTTACCAAACACATAAGAATGAAATTATAACATTTCTGCAGAAACATTCGCAAAAAATGGCAATAACATTTCCTAACTCATGATACCCGACCAGCTTACACTAATACCCAAACTACACAAATACATACACACACACGCACACACACACAAAGCTGATCCAGGCGTAAAGAATGTGAAGAGGAGGTGTTGATGTCACAGTGGGGAATGACTTCAGTAGCTGGGGTATGTGCACATGTATCTCACACGTTTTCTGCTCATGCCTGATCCTGAATATTCACTTCTGTTTACATACAGATTACTGAAGAAAGAGTCTCACTCTCAGACTCTATAGGCTGAAAGAGCCCTGTTCATCATGGGCTGTCCTGGATAGTTCTTAAAGTGTAAAGAAAGCACCACTGTCACTACACTTGCTCTTGCTAGTCGTGGAGAACTAAGTAGGAAAGAGCTGGTCCTGGTGGTTCACACCTGTAATCCTAGAACTCTGCGAGGTTGAGGAAGGAGGAAAGCTTAAGCTCAGGAGTTCAAGACCAGCCTGAGCAAGAGCAAGACCCTATCTCTACTGAAAATAGAAAAATTAGCCAAGTGTTATGTTAGGTACCTATAGTCTCAGCTACTAAGGAGGCTGAAGTAGGAGGATTGCTTGAGCCCATGAGTTTGAGGTTGCTGTAAGCAAGGCTGATACTAGGTGTCTACCTTGTGATTATTCTACTGGGGTTTGCTGTAAATTTTACAATATATTTTGCCTTATATAGACTAGAAGATATCATCCAATACTTTAAAGTGTGCCAGGTTACATAGTCCAAGTCAAATGGTTGCTTATATTAAAACATGAACTTGGTCCAGTGCCCTTTGTGGTAACAGGTGAAATTTAAAGTTAGCAGACTTGCTTGTCCCTTTATACAGGGTGTCCATAAAGTTCGTGTGCAATTTAAATTTCACAAGTATTTGAAATTGCACGTGATCTTTATGGATGCCCTGTATTTTAAATTGGTCAAAAAGACTAGTTTTCCCATGTGTGGAATGTGCTATACAATAATATAGTTTTCATTATTCATCTGTATTTCTTGCCCATATTTCTACAAATCTTAACATTTTTGTAACAAACACCAAAATCAAGGTACAGAATAATTCCTTCACTAATCCTAAATTCCCTGTTCCCTCACGCTATTTCTCACAGTTTTTCCCCTATTAATAATTTCTAGCCACCACTGATCTGTTCTCGACCACCACAGATTTTTATTTGTTTGTTTACTGTGGATGTCATGTGCAAAAAAGACATACAGTATGTAATTTTTGGAGATGAACCCAGGATTAATTAAAAAAGGGGATAGTGCCTTTTAGATTGATTCAAAAAGTTATCTGAATCAATAGTGCATTTCACTTTGTTACCAAGAAATGTTCCATTGTATGACACAATTAAATTATTCATTCACCAGTGGAAGGTCTTTGGGCAAATTGCAGGACAGTTTTTAGTAATAAATAGAGCTGTGGTAAACCTTTGTATGTAGTGATTTTTGTGCAAATATGTTTTCATTTATTTAGAGGAAATAACCTAAGAGTGGGATTACTCAGTCATTCAGAAACACACTTATCTTTACAAGAAGCTTCGGTCACTTTCCAGAGTAGTTATACCAACTTGCATTCCCACCAGAAATGCACAGTAAGCAAAGACCAGCTAATGGTCGGGAAGACCTCGTTCTTCTTCTTCTTTACAACATTGGGCTGGTTCTATATTTAAAGTGAATTTTGACACGGCCAAAACAACCAGCCTCCAACATTTCACTGATGTAGCAATATCCTGAATCTTTTTGTTTTATACTTTAGCACGTATCTTTTTAACCAAGCCTTCCAATGTACTTTTAAACTTTGCTCATTTTTAGTTAACATGGTGTCTTAGGACCATCCAGATGGTTCATTTAGTTACCTTTGTACTATATTTTGCAGAGGATAGGGCAGTAATATAAACCCAGAGTGAGACCATAATACCTCCTGATACAGGACAGGTGGCGCCCCAGTCAGCTCAGCCAGTGCGGCTGGAGGACCCACCGACTCCACCTTGGTGGTGTTGGGGCAGAGGCAGCCTGCAGCGAACCAGTGGGTTGGAGCATAGGCAAGGGCCAGGGGAGCCTCCCTCCCCCACTGGAGGCTCCAGTAGCCAAAGGAACCCGACAACTGCTGGGGAGACACCGGCACCTTGGTGTCTCCTTCCCTTCACATTTACGACTAAAAACAGAACCCCATTTCCTATGCCTGGGTCAATTTCATGTAAGTTTCCTAGGCCTCAATTCTGTGAATGGACTCCATCCATTCAGTAGTACACAGTTCATTCACCTTCCCCCCACAGATGGAACTGTATCCATTCATTTCCTGGCCTCATCTCATGCACCTGTATATACCACTAAACAGAGAGAGAGATGGAGAGAGGAAAACAAGAGAGCTTTTCTCTCCCATCTAGGGTTTTCTCTATCTACCAGAAACTTCAGTGTTTTTGTATTCCTTTCTGTAAATGAATTTTGTCTTGCCACTGATCTGTGGTCCATGGATTTACTCTTCAAATTACCGAGACCAAGAACTTGAAAGTCCTGTACCAGATTTGGCGAGCCGGCCAGGAGACAAGATGAAATTCTGGTATCACTACTATCATCTGTCTTCTGTTAATGCAAACTGTTTCTGGTCTTTGTCCTTGATGAAATATTATAGAATGTATTTCTTTGATCAATGACCTTTTACCATGCACCTCAGACTGTGTTCTTCTCTCTTTTAGCAAAGACATATCATTTCAACCCCAATTAGGACTACTATTTAGTTGATTTTTCTTAAGTTTACAATCATTATCAAGTATCCGTTTTGGTTAGGGAGGGAGGACAGACAGGGATTACATGGACTCATAACAGAGAACATGAACCCTGCTTGCCCTGACAGGTATGTAAAGAGGCACTAATCCGTGCCATTAATCCTGAGGTATTATTTGTGTTTGTTGGACCCCAAAACAGGGTCCAGCCATGATAGTCGCCCCCAAGGAACAGTTACCAGACTCGGGTCGATGCAAAAGCAAGAGGCCAGTTTATTGCTGACGCATCAGGGTCCCTCAGCCGCTTGGGAAGAAGGACCCAAAGCTGCTGTTACAGTTTTGTTTTTAAGTTTAAAAACCACAAGCACAAGGGGGAGTAAGGGGAGGA
>CAUYQV010126672.1:0-46825 GCA_963574575.1 Galagoides demidoff | reverse complement strand
TTGTGTACAGAATATATTTATCACTAGGCATACATCAGGGAAAAACATTTCACTTCTCCAACAAAACTAAGAAGCCCAGGAAGGAAGCTCTGCTTTATTGATGTGTAGTAGGAATTTAGCATTTTATTTTCTTCCTCCCCCTTTTTTTTTTTGAGACGGAGCCTCAAGCTGTCCCTCTGGGTAGAGTGCCATGGCATCACAGCTCATAGCAACCTCCAACTCCTGGGCTCAAGCAAGTCTCCTGCCTCCACCTCCCAAGTAGCTGGGACCACGGGCGCCCACCACAACGCCCGGCCATTTTTTGGTTGCAGCCATCATTGTTGTTTGGTGGGCCCGGGCTGGGGATTCGAACCCGCCACCTTAGGTGTATGTAGCTGGCACCTTAGCCGATTGAGCCTAGGATAGTGTTTTTATAATTCTTTTATCACTCCTTTGCTACTTGTTTTGATAGGTAAATTTTATTAAGTTAAATTTTTTCCTTATAATTCTATTTTATTAGAATTTGTCATAAATGAGCTTTAAATTTTATCTTTTTTTCTAACTACTACTAAAATTATTTTTATTCAATTCATTAAAAGATGTTCTTACATTCCGAGGAATAATCTCACTAGAACATGATGTATGTGCATTTGTGTGTGTGTGTAAAGAACCATGTGCATACATGTTACTGATGTTCTATTCTTTTATTCAAGGTTTTGTGTTTATGTGCCTAAGAGAAATTGCTCCACAGTTCTCTTTTCTTTCAATATGGTATCAACCACATTAGGGTGAGTAACCTACTTTACTCAGTCTACCAATTTAAATGTTAGTCTCACCCAAACTCACAATCACAGAAATGACTAGTTATAATGTTCACCATCTCAAACATCCTTCTCTATTATTACTATTATGCTAAACTGGATATATAAAAAAAAACTATAAATTTCTTGCTTTTTAAAATACTAAATCTATATTCTACATATTAGTACTATTCTCCTACATATCAGTATTAGCCTGGTTATCATAAAAATATTATGGAGAACAATTTTTCTGAATGCTATAAAGGTTCACATTCTGTACAGTAGGAGTTAAGAAATTATACTCTGAGGAGAAAGAGAACGCAAATCAGTATGTTTCCTTTCTTTTAGATATTTCATTTGTCTGCTTTCCTCTTAACATGGTATTGCGAAGTGCGTATTCTTAGTCAAATATTTTTCAAATTTTCCTCTTATAACCAGTATTGTAATAAATATGATTATATTTGCATCCTTCAATAGTTATGCTTCATTTTTGTCGAATATTTTTGAAGATGGGACACGAGTGTCAATGGATCTTTGTTTCAGAAATTTGAATAGGGAATGCTGATCAAATTCTAACCAACAATGAATGAGTGTATTCATTTTTCTTCAACCTTTACAGCACTCATTGTCAATAAGATTTCAGAAGTTAGAAATTCTGCAAGGTTAGTTTTTCATTATTAAATTTTGTGTTCCAGATTAACACTCTATACACAAAGATAGGAAACTCTGAGTAATGACTATGTACTCTCCTTTATCTCTGACCCTGACAAACTGTCTTTCCGGCACAAATGTTATTTGCCTCTGCCTACCTCTCTGATCTAATGACCTCCAAGTCTTCCCTTGAGGAACTCATGTCAGCCACAAAGTCTTCCTTCTGTACCCAACTGGATCCAAATTTACTTCTTTTTATAAGGACACTGGTCATATTGTATTAGACCCCACCATGAAGACCTCATTTTAACTATCTCTCTGAACACTTACATCCAAATACAATCACTTTCTGAGATACTGGGGATTAGGGTTTCAGCATATGAATTTATATAACAACATCTCTCCTTCAGTCACATTATTATAATAATTATTAGTATTTTGGCAAAACAAGGATGGCAACTTGAATATCCAGAATTAATTATTTGAAGTCTTATAATTATAAATGGATGCTAACCTATTGTTTTTACAGGTATAAGAAGTTGTCATATTCATTTAGATTCTGATAATAACCGTAGGGTTAAATATATCCACCATTTTATAATTAAAAAATTCAGTCAATCCAGCATGATTTACATACGGTATGTCTAAGAGTTTCAAGTCATAGTTCTATATCACTGCTTAAAATGTCAATTTTATATAATAATACTCTAGCTAGAAAGATAGGGTTTCCTGTTAAGGTAGGCTCAAAAATGGCTTGTCAAACATTTGTTGAAGATATTGTGGAATGGGTGGAAACTTTAAATTGGAAATTATATCAGATGTTTTGAAGATTCTTTGCACATGTCAGAAATGATTATTTTATCTATATTAATATTCTTATATTTCTAAACTCACGTGTGCATAAAATGACTGTTTTACATTTTACAAAGATGAACTATATTATCTTTGTGGATTATCTGCTGTGGATGTCCATCCACAAAAATTGTTTTCAAAACATTTTGGAACCATTAATCGAAACATACACTCGCTCACACACACACTCTCACAAATTATTTAAGCAAGCTTGATGGATACGTAAATGTAGTTTTAGTTCTTGAGCATGTAGGTCATAAATTATCCTTAGTTATGAAACACATTCTTAAGATTTTCATATGCTGTGTGATTTGTTATATTAACTGAAAATATAAAGTAGCATTTTGGTAACTTTATACTTGTGAGGAGAACATCTTGTGTGTACGCGAGTGGAATGTTAATTAAACAGATGGCTGTTACAGGTGAGGACTAAATAATGGAAAACAAAGCTCCAAGTAATTTGAAGTGGTTTATGCTACATATTTGATTAAGTTCTTTCCAGGAAGCCTAAAACACTTAGAAACATATACCTTTAGAAGTAGCTTTATACATGGAAAAATATTCTAATGTCTTCATCACTCACTCATTCAGTTACTGGCAGAATCCTACAGTCAATTAACACAGCTTAAATGAAGTACTCATCGCTCAGCAATCATGACATTACAAATTAAATTTCAGTACAATTCAATTTTTAAAAGTGGCATCAAAGACTGAAGTATTATTGGCTAAAGCATCATTGTCATTTGAAGTATATTTTTTCGTTGATTGTGTGAATTAGCCCTTTTTGTGATGTTTCCAATATGTGAAAGATACATTATGGAATGGTTCCCTTTCATACATTTTTTGAGCAGTTAATTTTAATACGTTTGATCTTAACCATAATCTTCCATTGATGTCTGGATGGTCATAAATATGTAAGAGTCATAAAACTCTTTTCTTGCAAATCTAATTTACAAATAAAGAGAATGTATTTTATAATGAACATCTTAAACCCGAGGAAGCCTGGTAAATATATGCTGCATTGAACAAGGACCATACTGATGCATTTAAATCACTTAATCTTACTCTTTTATGGTCAAATTCTGAATTATGATCATTTTGAAATTGTAATTTGTAGGTGGAACAGATGTGTAAGGCGTAGTTGAAAATGAAATGTCCATAAAAGTCATATCAGCTGTCAAGTGACTACTCACCTAGAAAAGGGGTTTTTGTACACTGCAATGAACAAACCCGGGCTAAAGTACTTAAATAGTTTAAGTACATGTTCTTAAGCATGCATGTAAAACCGAGCATAACAATGGATATGTCTTTATACAAGTGAAATTCATTATTAATGTGAAAATCGAGAAATTTGTGAAATAAATACATATGCAAATTATAATCTCTTGAAGTTGAAACTTCTCGTGTTAAAAATACAATTTGTTTAAAACCTTAACCAAATAGGAATTTTAAACACTTTTGAAGGTCGTCTTCACACAGCATTCAGCCCAATTCTCCTTTTGAAACTTGACTGAATATAATTGATACTGGCTTTCATTTCTAAGAATTTTCTCAGCTGCCACATTTCCAGTTAAACTATTTTGTGTACCAAAATAAACTAAATCCAATTAATTTTAATCCATGAAACTATGTAGTAATCAAATTTCCTTAGAGTTGTATATATATTTAGCTCTATAACACATGCAAGGAATTTGGAAGGACAATGAAACATCACTGGACACTTTATTTAATATTAGACAATTTATCTAATCTCAGTTATCTTTAAAAAAGTCATGTAAAATAATATCCAGGATACAAACTCATGACTCTTATCTGTCTAAAGCCTTTGCTCTTTAAAAACTTTGTCTTATGTAAAGTAAATAACACTAGAGAAAAATTATTTTGTCAAGAAAGCCATAGCCTTGAATGAATTGAAAAATCCTGCATCCGCTAAAAGATCTCTAATCTGTCTCAGCAAAAACAAACGGGAACATAAGAATTTATTTAAGGCATAAGTATAAATAAGGAGAAGAATTTTACACGTAGTAAAATTTTACACATAGTTTTACATCTGTGTTATACTAGCAGATGAAATAGGAAGCACATTTATTTAGCAATTATTTTGCTATTTTATACAGAAAATCATGATTATGAACTACTTACAGTGATGTGAGGAACAGGTAACCTAATCTTGTTCACACACCTCGTTCTTTTTAGGCAGTTTTCCCTCCTACCATGTATGTAATCAATTTGATTAATGTCTGATTTATCCTTTATCACATTCTTGAGACTAGAGAATACATAGATGCATTCGGTTTTTTTCTCCCTTTTTTCTACCCGAAGGTAGAGTATTATATAGACTAATTTGTAATTTTATTTTTAATATTTTACCACTCTATATTGATGTACACATATCTTCCCTGATTCTTTTTACTTCTGTTTAGTTCTCAGTTGTTTGGATTCTATAGTTTCATCAACAAGGGTCATAGTCACGGGCATTTGGATTATTTCCAGAATGTTTCAATTACAAATCATGCTAAAATTGACTATTTTTGTCTTGTTGGAGGCGTATCTTGATGATAAATCCCTAGAAATAGATATTCTGGGTTGCAAGGTTAATGCATATTTAAATATGTTAGGTTGTGGGACAATGAATTTCTATTGGGTTCTAGTTTTGCCTTCCTGCCGACTCTGTATAAGCGGGTCAGTTTCCTCATTTTATTGCCAACAGAATGTGAGGTCCTTCTTTTTCATTTTCACAGAATAGAAATGTTATTTTAATGACATTCTAATTAGTATTTCCCTATCTACGAGTGGGAGTGCATATTATTACATGTTTTTAATAGCTTGTTTCATAGTTCTAATGTGATTTTTTATATGTTGTTTTCTAATTTTCTATCTTTTTGTCTAGTGCCCCTAATATTTTTTCTTTTTGTATTGATATGGTTAGGTTACATTGTTGATGTCTGTAAGGTAAAATGTGAGTTGTAATTGAGTCCATCACCCAGGAAGTGTGCCATATATTCCTACATTGCACCTGTTAGGCAGAATCTTACTGAACAGTGTCTCCCTCTCCCTTCTTGAATTTAATTGTTTTTCTCACGTGTGGGCCTGTGGTTGTTCATCTATTAGTTTCAAATTAGAATCGAGCACATGAATTTCTTGCTTTTCCATTCTTGAGAGACTTTACTTAGGAGAATGGTCTACAAGTGAATACAAAAGTTGCAAAGTCTCCATCATTTTTGTGGCTAAATTGTAGCCTTCTATTGTATGCATATGCAGTAGTTTATTAACCCATTCATGGGTTGATGGGCACGTGGGTTGTTTCCAGCTATTTTTCATCATGAATTGAGAGGCTATAAACATTCAAATACAGATGTCTTTATGGTAAAATGATTTTTTTTTTCTTCTTGGTAGATACCCAATAATGGGATTGCAGGATCAAATGGAAGGTTGTCTTTTAGCTCTTGAGAATTTTCCATACTTTTACCCCTGGCTGTTTGCAGAATTTTCTCTTTGACTTTGGACAAGTTAATGGCAATGTGTATTGGAGATGCTGTTTGTTCAGATAACCAAGAGTTTGGTATCTCTCTAACAGGAATGTTTTGTAAATGTGTTGATACTTGGGAATTTTCATTTCTGATATCCTGCGTTTGGTCCTCCATTCCTTTGGGATGTACTTTTTCCCCTTTACAGACGCCTATAATGTGTATGTTTGAATGCTCTGTGAAGTCCAACAATTCTCTGAGCAAATGTTCTGCTTTCTCTTCTTTTCTGTCTTTTTAACTGCCTAGTTTAGCCCAAGAGCTTTATCCTCTAGCTCTGAGATTCTTTCTTCTCCATGGTCTAATCTGTTATTGACACTTCCTACTGCATGTTTAAATTCCCCCAATTGACTCTAATTTCCTTAGCTCCATCATATCTTTTATATATTCTTCATATTTTCCATGCATTTTTGTTTTGTTTTTTCTACTTTCTCATCAATTCCCTTTATTGTTTTGGCCATTCATACTTTAAATTCCCTTTCTGTCATTTCTATCAATTCCTTATGGACTGACTCCTTTGCAGTAGCAACCTCATGATTTCTTTGGTGGGGGTGGGGGGGAGTTGTTCTGTTCTTGTGTTTCATGTTGCTCAAAGTTTTCTGTTCATTACTTTTCATGTGTGTTTTATTTTTATTCACTTCCTTCCACTGCTTTTTCCTCTCACTGCCTCCTTCACTTTAAATTACCTTGTCTCTGAGTTTAGGCATTGAAGTGGCCTTTAAGGACAAAATGAAGAAAAAGGTAAAAAACAAAAAGAGAAAAAGGGAAGAAAAAGATAAAGAAGAATAAAAAATTTAAAAAGGAAGGGGGATGTAATGAAATAAAAATGAAAAGGGGAGATGAACCAAAAGAAGAGAGAGAGAAACAGGATAAATGGTGGTGTTCAGAAGAGTGCTTTCACCTGTCCACACACCTCTAGGACTTTGGGGGGACAGGCTAGGTGGTTCCCTCGAGGTCAGAAATCTCTTACCAGGTTGGGCAAAAGCAAGACCCCACCTCCACCAAATATAGAAAAATTCAGAAATATGTCACAGTAGGGACCTACCAATATGTTCTCTCCAAGCATAAAGACATATTAGACCTTCTGCCCATAACCTCCTTGAATCAGGCCATTGTCATGAACCCTCAGCCGGACCAAGGCTGTGACTCCTTGCCCTCAAAGAAAAGGAAAAGAAAACGAAAGAAAGTTAAAAATACAATTATATAAGATGAAGAAAGAAAAGAGATACCTTAGTTGTTGTTTGAGAAATTTATGGGTGAAGGATGAGAACAGTGGAAAAATCCAAAGGGAGAAAAATTAAAAAAACAAAAAACCCTTTAATATCATAATTTCAAAGAGCCTTTACTATTGAAGAAAGTAAAAATGGAGGCATGAAAATACAACCAAACCAACCCAAATCAAACAAAAAAAAACATTAACTGCAACAACAACAAAAAAGAGAAAATAGAGCTGAGCACAAAACTTGGGCAAAGGACAAAAAATGAAAAGAAAAAAAACTATGAGTATAAATATATACTGCCACACCAGGTAGCACGTGGTGTTAGGAGACAGAAACACCCATGCTGGTTTTGCTAGTGGCATTTGGAAGCCACTCTCTAGTTTCAGAGGAGATCCAGTCATCTCTCTCTGAGTTGTTTGTGCTCAATCTGGACCTGGTCACTTTGCCACTATTTATTCCCTGGGTGATTTGGGTCCTGAAGTTCTCCCAGCTTTCTTAGGAGGCTCTTCAAACAACATCTGCTGGAAACAAAGAGACCTTCCTTGGGGTACAGGGACCATTCAACTCCTGGGTGATTGCCTAGCTCAGCAGGCGTGCCAGAGCCAGCTTCTGAACTATTCCTCCCATGGCAGAGCTCTAACTGTAGCCAGGGTGTTGGGAGTTCCACCCCTCCAGGAGGCATTCAATCCTATCCGACACAGGATGTTTGAATTTACTTGTTCATTATTTAATTCCTTTGCAGGCAACGCCAGAGAACAGATCAGTCCAAAATGAAAAACTGCAGAACAGCGTCTTCCTAATCCCAGTCCTCTGCAGGAGGGGTCAGCCAGCTAGCTTCTGCTCTCCTCCAGGAACTTGCCTTGTGTGCTGGTCTCCTCACCTCCAGATAGTCTCCCACTGCCTCACTATGTCCCGGGAGTGACGCCTCTGAGTAGATTCCCACAGCCAGAGGGGGCTGGAATCTTCCTAGCTGTTTTTATTTCTGTCTTGCTGATGCATGAGAGTTTCAATTCCTCCACATCTCTGACAGTATTTGATGATTTTAGTATGTTTTTAGTTTTTATCTTTCTGATGGATGTAATGTCTCATTATGGATATATTTTTCACTTACTTCATAGTGAATGATGTTGAACATTTTCAAAAGTTTATTGATAATTTGTATGTCTTCCATTTTATAAGATACCTATATTAAAGTGTCTTTCATTTTGGGGGTTCTTTAGCTTTTTGATAATTACATATAGATTTACTAGGATAAATATATATTCCAAATACCAATATTTTGTCAACTATATGTTCTGTGACTATTTTTTAAGTTTTTAGAATATCTTTTCTTTTTTGGTCTCTTTTATTATTTGAAAACATATAATAAATTGCTATTTATTTTACACAGCCATAGAACACTGGACTTACATCACCTATCTAGAAGTGCTTTTGTATCTCATAACCAATCTCTGGTTATTTCCCCAGATCTTTATACTTTCTGGCCTCTAGCAACCTTTATTCTACTCTCTACATTTACGAGATCAATTTTTTTAGTTTCCACATAGGAGTAGAACATGTGTTATTTGTCCTTCTGTGTCTACCATATTTCACTCAATACAATGTCCCCCAACTACATCCAGGTTGCCAGAAATAACAGAATTTTGTTCTTTTTTATTGCTAAATAGTATTCTATTTTATATATATCAAATTTTCTTTTTCTATTCATTTGTTTATGGATACTTATTTTGATTCCATATCTTGGCTACTTTAATACTGTTGCTATAAACATCCTGGGAGTGCAGATATACATATTTCCTTTCCTTTGAATAAATATACATATTTCCTTTCCTTTGAATAAATACCCAATAGTAGAATCTCTAGATCATATGGTGGTTCTACTTGTAGTCTTGGGAGGAACTGCCATATTGTTTTCCATAATTGTTGCAATAATTTGCATTCCCACCAACGACCATATAAGAATTTCCTCTTTCTGTACATTTTCACCAGAATTTTTTATTTTAGTTTTTAATTGTTTTTGGTTTTGTTCTTATATTAGCCATTTTCAGGGGTGTGACACAGTATCTCAACTGGCTTTGATTTGCTTTTCTGTGATGATAACTGACAAGTGCTTTTTCATATATCTTTTGGCCATTTGTGTGCTTTCTTTTGAGAGAATTCCATACTCAGCTCATTTGCCCATTTTTATGTTATTAGAGTTTTTTGCTATTGTATTGAGTTCCTTATAAATAAATATTTGCAAATATTTTCTTTCATTCTGCAGGTTGCCTCTTCACTCTGCTAATTATTTCCTTTCCTATACATAAACATTTTAGTTTCATGTAATCTCATTGTCTCTTTTTACATTGGTTGCCTAAGCTTCTGAGATCTTCTCTATACTTCATTGCCCAGACCTATGACCTGAAGTGTCTCCCCTATGTTGTATTCTAATGCTTACATAGTTTGGGTTTTACATTTAAATTCTTGATCCAATTTGAGCTGATTTTGTAAGTAGTGAGAATTAGAGGTCTTGTTTCATTTTTCTGCATTTGAATAGGCAGTTTCTTCAGCACCATTCAGTCCTCTTTCATAGACTTTGCTTTTCTACAGTAACTAAGATAATCTCATACGCATGCTTATATAACCTTCACAAATTTAACTTTAGATTTACTATCCATTTCTAATTATTTTTTTCTACTCTCACCATATACACTCTCAGAGAATTTTAAATTCACTACTAGTTGTAGCAGTAGTTTTATTATTTTCTTAAGATTATTCTTATAAGCAATTATTATCTACAAAAAGTTTTATTTTCTTTTTCTTTTTTCGACATTTATGCCATTTATTTCTTGTTTAATTGTAATGACTATTGGTTCAATACAATGGTTAAAGAGAAGTGGTTTAAAGACACCCTTATTTTGTTTCTAATCATAGGAAGGAAATTATGCAACATTTGACTTTTAATTATGATGTTTTCTATAAGTGTTTCATGCATTTTCTTTATTGGTCCAAGGCAGATCTTATATAGCCTTGAGTTTTTAATCGTAGCGAAGTATTTCATCTTGACAAATTCTTTTCCTAGATATATTACAATGACTATGCTGTCTTCTCTTCACTCTGCTAATAGTGTTGACTTATGAGCACAAAGGTTCAAATTTAACCAACTATGCTTCAATAGTTTATTATCTTTTAAACTTTTTACTGGATTTGTTGCTAATATTTTAAAAGATATTTTTGCGTTTACATTCCTGAGTGATAATGATCTATAATTTTCTCTCATTTAAATATCTATAAGATCGTGGTAACAGTTCATACTGGTCTTAACAGAAAATGTATCAAACTCATGAGAAATCTTTTAAAAATGATGGAGACAAAACCAGTAGACTCAAAATAGCACTTATAGAAAGAAAAAGATAATTTAACCAATGAGAAAAAAAATAAGTCAAATACAAATGGAGATAACATTATCTTGAAAAGACAGCAGTACTTGGTGCTGGAACATAGGAAAATAATCTTGAATCTTATACCCAAATTAGGTGTCAAATGCATGGTGAGATGAAGATATGTTTAGATCTGATATACTCAAAAATTTATGACCTACTTACTGTAAGTTCAGATTCTATCCATTGTTATTTTCCAGTAATGCAGTATAATAAACTCATAATGAGAGACATAGAAGATGGATTAAGTACTGTATTAACTCCATGAGAACTGAGAAGGGAAGTTCAAGTATTTGTATTAGAATAAGAGAATAGAGAATTCTGGGAGGGAGACATTAACAAGTATAAAGAAAAGAAAAATTTTATAGAATATCTCATGTATTTAAAAATTTTAAATAAGATGATAATAGGCAAATGTTATATGTTTGGTAAAAAATTAGAAAAAAATTTAAATGTAAAGAGGTATACATGTAAAAGGGAGTCCAATATTATCTACAAAAGACCCCTAACTATATACACCAAAGTAAAGAATCAAGAAGCATAAATTCCGTTAACAGTAAACGACATTTACATAATCATCGTGTTGATTTTATTAGTATTATTGACATAAGTATATTAGGAGAATGAAGAATATAAAACAATAGTATAAAGGTAACAAAATTTTAATCTATTGTGATGTTCAATGACAAATTGATATATCTAGACATCATTTAAACATATAATTTAGAAATATGGAAATAAATAACAGAGTAAATACTAATACATAAAACTGTTAAAAAATTATCTTTCTCTTAAGAAATAAACTAAGAGAAGAAACGTGTCAAATATATTAGTTGGCTGCAGTGAACATCATTTTGGTGACAGGTACACTAAAAGCCCTGACTTCAGCCTTACACAACTCATCCATATAACAAAAAATGCTATACTCCCCAATCTATTGGAATAATAATAAAAACAAAAGGAGAATTTATAAAAGGATTATTTTCCCTTTATAATATTGACAGTATTAAGGTTTGTAGTTACTTACAGGTAAAATATGTTAATATTTTATGTATCTAAGTATTAAAAAGAAGCTTTTAAATATAGATTAATTTGTTTTTCATAGGCCTACTAAATAATGATATTAATAATATAGAATTTTTTTTTTTGAGACCGTCTCACTCTGTAGCCCTTGGTAGAGTGCTGTGGCATCACAGAGCATAGCAACCTCCAATTCTTGGGCTTAAGTGATTCTTTTGCCTCAGCCTCCCGAGTAGCTGGGACTACAGGCACCTGCCACAAAGTCTGGCTATTTTTATTGCAGTTGCCACTGCTATTTTAGCTGGCCAGGGCTGGGTTTAAACCCCTCTCCCTTGGTATATGGGGCTGGTGCCCTACCCTCTGAGCCACAGGTGCTGCCCAATATAAAATATTGTTATGTAACATAATAAAATGTTTTAATGCAGTTATAATAAGTTTTGAAAATATCAATAGCAAAAATTAGCTATAATTTTCCATATTTAAAAATATTGACCTGCTGGGTGCAATGGCTCACACCTGTAAACCTAGTACTCTGGAAGACCAAGGCAAGAGGATAGCTTGAACTCATGAGCTTGAGACCAACCTGAGCAAACAAGCAAGACCCCGTCTCTACTAAAAGATACAAAAATTGAGGCAAGAAGATTGGTTGAGCTCAGGAGTTGGAGGTTGCTGTGAACTATGAGGCCACAGCATTCTACCCAGGGTGACAGTGACAATTTGAAACTGTCTCCAAAAAAAAAAAAAAATTTCCTATTTCTCAACATTAGTACTCAGTTGCTACTGATTGTGATGGCAATGAAATGAGACATTTACATTACAAAAATAATAGAAAATAGACAAAATGGTGCCAAAAACCCCCAAGAAATATTAAGCACTAATAAAATTTCCTTTATTCACCCAACAGATTTAAATTCATAAATATATTTTCTTTGTGTTTGACTTATCAAGTTTAAAATTAAACCCCAGATTTTTCATATAATTTACAAACTGTAGACTCATTTATTTTGTGTAACATGATTTATGATTTTCAAACTGCATTAGCATGTATGGACTGTGATTTTTCAAATTTGGAATATTCACAATTAGCTGTATAAGGCAGACATAAACCTCAGTGTTGTGTATGTGTTTCTACGGACTATATCCTGAATTTAGCAAGGATCCTATTGTGTTCCATAAGAGACGCTTGAAAAATACTAGATATCATTTTTGTTTTTATAAAATAAATAGCATGTTTATAATAGTTACTAACAAATGAATAGCTTTGATAAATCCAATAGTAAATGAACTTTGTGTAGCCCAACAAATTCTCAATTACTTCTTTTTTCAGAGTAATAGTTTAGCAAATCCTTTTATAAAGGTTACTCCATTGAGCACACTAATTGAAAAACTTGAACATGGGGCAGTGCCTGTGGCTTAAAGGAGTAGGGCATTAGCCCCATATAGCAGAGGTGGTAGGTTCGCACTGGTCAAAAACTGCAAAAAAAAAAAAAAGAACAAGAAGAAACAAAGAAAAGTGGCACCTGTGGCTCAGTGGGTAAGATGCTGGCCCCATATACTGAGGGAGGCGGGTTCAAACTGGGCCCTGGCAAAACTGCAACAAGAACAACAGAATAGCTGGACACTTGTAGTGCCAGCTGCTTGGAACACTGAGGCAAGAGAATCACCTAAGCTCAGGCGTTAGAGGTTGCTGTGAACTGTGACTCCACAGCGCTCTACCAATGGCAATAAAGTGAGACTCTTGTCTCTAAAACAAAACAAAATAACAACAACAACAAAACTTGAAAATGTCTTTGAAAACTTGAATGTGGGGGTAGATCAAGGCATGCATGAACCATTGGTCAGGAAGCTTCTTGTAATATAATATTTACTATGCCTTTTGGACCTTCAATTTGTTGTTGTTTACACATATTGCATGAGTGATTAGAACACAGAGCAATGAGTCAAATTTGAAAAAGTACACCTATCTAATGCTGTGAAAATAATAATGCTATGTGGGGATTCGGGGAAGGCTTCACTGTGAAAGGGACATTTGAGCAGAGACATGCAGGATAAATAATTCATGGACAATTAGTTGGAAATTTGAAGATAGAAGTACGTTCCAGGCAGATGAATTGGCATTTGTAAAAGCCCTGAATAATTAAGGAGCTAGAAAATTCTTAAGGGTGATGAAGTACAAAAAAAAAAATGGAGGTGGGATACATTGAAAGGTGAGCCAGCAGTTGCTGCAAGATTTTATAAGAGCTGTTAAAGATTTGGGTTTTTATTTTAAGGAAGGAGCTGAAGATGGGGGTGTGTGAAATAATCCATTTTAGGTACTTAAATGGCTTAAATATAGGCTAAAGTAGATGTGGAGTGAATAGAAATATCAAAGTAGGTTTCCACTGTCTTACCTTTGGACCAAGAAAAAACAATGGGGAGTATATTAAGGGGAGATACATATCTGGGACATGGCAGAAGAGATATTTAAGAAGTAAAATTAATTGAAGTTTAGTGAGCTATTAGAGATGGGGGCAGGGAATAAACTTTTCAAGAACAATTTCTTTGTTTCTCTCTTGAAAGGTAAGTATATGATAGTGGTGTAAAATGAGATAGGGAACATTGGAGTAGTTGGTTTTGTGTGAGCACTTCTATGTGTGTGTGCGTGTGTGGTTATGTACATGTATAGAGGAAATCATTAGGCCAAAATTATATGTTTATATTTTAGGAATGTATCAACAAAGGATCTACTTAGAAGACAGAAATACTAACAGTTATTTTAATAAAGAGAACATAACATGAAGAATGATTAACTAGGTATTGAACAGAACAAAAACAAAACAGAAAAAGAGAATATTGCTATAATATAGAATAGTAACTATAGGAACAGGTATCTGCTCTATGACTTGTGGATCTAAGAGATAAGGTTAAATACTGAATATTAAAAGTTTATGGGAGGACACCATGGGGCCGGGTCTCTGACTTATTACAAAGGATACTGCTTGCCTCTTCCTTAAGGTGACCACATTTTGACGGCGGCAGGGAGGGTTCTTAATTAAAAATTTGGTCTATATGGAGCAACAAAAATTTTCATAGAACACAAAGTATTGTAAAATATATATTTTTTAATTTCAACATAAGTACAATTTACAAATATAATACATTAAAAAAAATTATGTATAGGGCAGCACCTGTGGCTCAAAGGAGTAGGACGCTGGCCCCATATGCTGAAGGTGGCGGTTCAAACCCAGCCCTGGCCAAAAAAAAAAAAAAATTATATATAGTATTATTTTATTCTTTGGCATATTTCTCATTTAAGTGAAATTTTTTTTAGTAGATTGCTGTCATTGTTTAAAAGGTCATGAAATTTTTCGTGAGAATTTGTTAACTCATATTTCACACATAAAATGGCTTTCAAAGTCTCAACACTTAATTGTGATTTTTCTGATGTCCAAACTATATTTACCATAGAAAAAATGGGTTCAGTTGCAGCATTAGTTCCTGGTAAGGACAGCGTATATCCCATAATTTTTAGTGCATTATTGTATGGAACATGGTTTGTTTCAAAATGATGAAATATTTCTAAACATTTGTTCTCTATTGTGATTTTTGCTGATGCCCAAGAATTAACCTTTTCCTTATCAATATATTTTTTAATAATGATGGCTTGTAAGTTGTAAGTGTCACTTTCAAGGCCGGTGCTAGACTTTTTGTTGCCACTATAAAATATAAATAATACAAGTACTTTGGTAAATTCATGAAATAAATAAATAAAATTATCTGAATAGCTGATTTGTTGACATCACTTGTTTAGCACTAGCAGGCAGTACGATGTGTATCATCTGAGATACAGTTACAAAATGTTTTCGTGGTTGCCAATGCCAGAAAATGCCCTTGTTCATTAAGTCCAAACAATGGTGGTCGAATTCTAACAACTGATCAACAGTGAGAACTTTGATAAGCAGTTCTCGATAATCAGTTCTCAGCAATTATTTATTATTAAAGTTTAACATTATAAAATTAACAAAAATAATATAAAACTCATATCCTGGCGAAATAGCCACATGGCAGTGTTGGGACCAGAATTGCTGCTGAGAGACCACCACACACATGTAAAGACAAAAAGTGCTTTATTTTGCAAGCATATGCCTGGGCCACTCTTCCCTTCAGTGAGGCTGGAGGAACAGTGACCCCCTGGTGAAGCAGCTGAGGTTTTTAAAGCACACAGAGGAATTTCATCAGGTGTTTTGTCAGGCCTGGCTACTATTGGCTGAGCTGTTTATGGTTAGGGACCCTCTGGGGGGAGGGGGCTACTCATTTGTTCCAGACAGTTTGGTTCCTTCTGAGCTAATTGTCCTTGCCTAGAAGTGAGGGAGGGAGCCAGTATCCTTCTGATACTGATTCCACCTGGGTGACCTTGCCTAGGAGGGGAGTAGGGAGTTTACATTAGCCTTTTCATTTCCAAATAAAGTTACATTAACCTCTTCATTCCCAAATGGAGTTACGTTAACCTTTTCAGCAGCCGAAACCATATATTCCCTTCAAATTCTCCCACCATTCCTGAGCTTGTCTTGCATTCTTTCCAAAAATCGGGACTTTTTCTTCCATTCTTGAGATACTTTGCTAAGAAGAACATTTTCTAGTTCCATCCATATAAACATGAAGGAGGTAAAGTCTCCATTTAGGGATGCATAGTATTCCACGGTGTGCATATACCACAACTTATTGATCCATTTGTGAGTCGATGGGCATTTAGGCTTCTTCCATGACCTAGTGTACACAGCCCTATTTTGAAACTAATTCATAGCTTTTATAGGAATATCATAACCTAATTATAGCCTTAGAATATGGGAAGGGGGTGGTAGAGGGGAAGCCAGTGGGGTAGATGGGGAGAGGGAGGGTGATTGGTGTGGTCACTTATATGGTTTATCTTACAAGGGTACAAGTGAATCTTTCTAAAAGCAGAATGTGAATGTCTTAATGACTAAGAGAATGACATGAAGCTTATGTTAACCAGTTTGATGAGAATATTTCAAAATGTATATGAAAACAGCACACTGTACCCCATGATTGCATTAATATGCATAGTTATGCTATAAGAAATTTAAAAAAAGAATACAAAAATCGGGACTTTTTAAAAATGCTATGGGACATGGGACAAATTGTTAAAAAGTGGGACGTCTGGTCACCTTACTCTTCCTAGTTTTCTGAAGTCTGGGGGTGGGGCTGGGGGGGAGTTAAGGGGAAATGTAGTTTCATGCAGACCATTCTGTTGTCTCTGAAAGAACCAAAAAAAAATTATTTCTGGAATTGCTAAAAAGACACAAATGAGATTAACTACTACTGCTGGTTTTAACTGTTGCTACCAGGAGGAAAACTTCATTGCCAAGGCAACACTGCATAGCACTAGCAACAAACAGGAAGGAAAGATGAGGACACTGCTTCCTCCTCTAGTCTCAGTCTTCTCCACCATCCCCAGATCATAGAGATGAACAGAAAGCAGCTCTTGTCTTAACCAATTTGGTTTATTGATAATATTATCAGATATCATATAATTTTGTATACTTTCTCTTTAATGTAGTGTAAGCCTCATAAAAAAGTTATTTTTATTTTTATGGTTTATTCACTACTCTTTCCCTACCACCTTGAGTAAAATGGACCTACTAGGTACTCAACACATTCCTTTAAAATAAGGAGTGAATGGGTCCCAAAGCTCTATTGGATGCCAGTTCTTCACTCTGATATCTACCCATTGTTCATGACAGAGTCCCCATCTGTTTAGACTTTTGGCTATCATTGATTTCCACTTTATATACCATCTATTTTCCATAAAGGAAGATAAAACTATTATTCTGATCCCATTTCACTTTATATTGTTTATTTATTTATTTTGAGACAGAGTCCTAAGCTGTTGCCCTGTGGCATCAGAGTTCACAGCAACCTCCAACTCTTGGGCTCAAGTAATCTGCTTGCCTCAGTTTTTCTGTTTTTAGTAGAGATAGGTTCTTGCTTTTTGCTCAAGCTGGTCTCCAACTCCTGAGCTCAAGCAACTCATCCACCTCAGGCTCCCAAGGGCTAGGATTATAGGCATGAGCCACCACACCTGTCCCCCATCTCACTTTTAGACATCCATTATTTCCTGATAGATTTCTCACAATTTACCCTATAATGCCTATGCAAAAAATGACTCAATATGACTTTTTATTAACATATGAACTGTTAATATAGCATTCCTTAATTTTAATATCTTAAACTGGCTGAGATCATTGATCCAGAAAAAAAATAATTTTTTCTAGATTTATTTTTATATAAACTAAAATCGTTGGTGATTTAGGCTTTTATGTTTAGTTTATATTGGTATAAGAAAGTTATAAAATTTTAAATATGTTTAAAACCACTGGAGCTTCTTACTTTAATTAATGGATCTATTTTCTGCCAAAAGACAATGTATAACATCATACACTCATAATTTTATTATTTCTTGTGTTAAACATTTCCCCTTGAAATAATATCTGTACTCTGAATAATAAACCAACTCCTCCCTCTGAAATACTCCCAATATACTTCTCTACTAATCATAAGATGTTTTGACAAGTCTGTATTTTATGAGCTGAACTGAGGCCATGGTGCATAGGGTCTATAAAGGAAAACATTTTCTTCTGGGGCCTATATATTTTAGATAATGTTGGCATAATTTATTCTTTTCCATTGTGAGAAGATATCTTGGCACTACTACTAACCAATGTATAAAACACTAAAACAGGCAAGTTGACATTTTTACTAGACTTCTATGATCCCATAATTTTTTCCTTGACAGTACTTCTCCTAGAAAGCTTTCACAGGTCTATTTTTTTCTTAAATAGTTGCTTCCCCTTAACCTATTGCTAATATTGGAGCATAAAATAATGTATAAATAATTTTGACCTTTTCCTTCAAGGTCCAGTGGGATTTGGCACACTATATAGAAGTTAATAATGTTGTACCACTTCTTTGTTGGAACATGGTAAATAGGAACACCTTTTTTCTATTTCTAAAAGATCTGTATTTGTTGGGTCTAGAAGAAAATATTTGTTTTAAGTAAAAAATTCTCTCTCACTCTTTTTTTTTTTTTTGGTTGGGGGAAACTATAACTGTCATCATTTTAGCAAATTTTAGTATTACAAAGAATTATAAATACAGAAATATCTGTATTTTAAAATTGGACCTATACTACTACTAAAATAAATTCTTTAGTTATCATTGTTTAAAGTATACACTGTAGAATATTGAGGAGGCTGTCAAATAGTATTTCAGTGTCACTTGATACTGACTTTACACATCCTCCTTTGCAAGTAGTATAGTTTAGAGAATTAATTTAATCTCCAAATATGCGGAATGAAGTACCCAAGTTGTACTCACATTTCCTATTTTTAAGCAAGCAAATAAAATAATGGGATTTTGATTAGAATAAAGAGTTATTGACTGAACAGATTATGAATAATTTAACTTTCCATTTGGTTAAGAGGATTACAATTAATTTTCCAGAGTGTTATTTGGGTTAGGACAGGGCTTTGAAAGGCAGAATTGGTGGACAAATGCGGTGATGTAAGATGCATCAATAGTATGGTATTAATAGTCCAGACTGGGTATGGTGGCTCACGCCTATAATCCTAGCACTCTGGGAGGCTGAGGTGGGATGATCTCTTAAGCTCAGGAGTTCAAGAGGAGCCTGAGCAAGAGTGAGCCCCCATTTCTACTAAAAGCAGATAAATCAGCTGGGCATTGTGGCCTGGTCTTGTAGCCCCAGCTACTTGGGAGGCTGAGGCAGAACGATCTTGAACCTTGGAGACTGAAGTTGCTGTGGGCTAAGATGATGTCATGGCAGCAGAGACTCTCTTTAAGAAGAAGGCAACCCGCATGCACCAGCATAGCCTGGGGGGGCATGGACCTCCTTCCTCAGTCTCTACCACCCCAGTCCCACTGAGAGAGTGGATAGAGAGTCAGACTCAGGCCATCTTTCACCCCAGCCCTCCACACAGACCAGTCACCTTTTCTCTTTCTACACTTTCTGCCCCATTCTGCCTTTCCAAGCCTGTCCCAGGCTGCAACAGCAGATATTGTACCATCTATAGCTCCACTTTCTCTACGTGGGATGCGTAGACCCCTATGAGTGTTCTTAAAGCAGAGATGAGTAATACTGCAGCTAGCCCAACATCTACAGCTGCTACAAATAGTGAAAGAAGAACACTTAAGCTGGACATTCAAAGACAAACTACTTAAATCCAATTTGCCTTAACGTCACTAGTAAAACCTTCAAGATACCTATAATTTTATTTTAATTGCACTATCCCAACCTTCAAAAGTAGAGCCACTTAAAAAATTGAACCAAAGTAGAAATAAGAGAAAGCATGAAGTAAATAGTCATAACCTTAGTTCATTCCTCATCAGCACTTTTTTCATTAGCAAGATTCATTAGCTATCTGGGCTCATTAGTGTGGATCATTACCAGGCACCAGAATTTCCCTTCTGATGTGACGACCATAAGGGAAACTTCTCTATCCAATAAAAGCAGAGAAGCCTTCTCTATATGGCTGCTTCTCTTATGGAGCGCAGCTGTTCCTCCAGGGGAATTCACTTTGTACTCTAACCTCTCCCACTGCCTCTTCAAACCCTGTGCTATTCTATTATCAACTGCCCTCTGGGAAACTCTTTACAGGCTGAGTCATATTAATCATCCCCAAAGTGCCAGGTTGGTGTGAGGCAGGTACAAGGTTATGTGGCACCAAAACCTATTCTCTATATTTTTCTGAACTCATGGGAACACTTGATTTCCTGGCCTTTCCTGCAGTTAGGTGACACATTAAGATTGAATTATAGGATTAAATTATGAGTGGCAATGACATAAGTCACTCCTAGGTTCACGCAGTTGGGATCTAGTTTGCCATCTTTAGATTTCTTCTCTTTGTCTGCCATGGTGAGCTTGGAAATGATGAAATTCAATTGTTGTAGCTTTGAGTTGGGGAAGGACTTCCTGGCTCATGTCAGATTTATTTCTCTATGTATCCACTATATAGCATATTCATTTATCTTGACAAACATATGAGGGAAGCATTATTTTTCTTTTTTTTTATTACCATCTTAAAAAAATCCTCAAAAGAACTGTATGGGTGCTCAAAGGTTTTAAGGAATTTACTACAATATTTGTTTTCAGCTTTAATTCCTGTTTCCTGCCTACCATAGGACTGAGAGATAAATCCATTGACGTCTAAGTCAAGAGTTAAATCTATATGACAAATGCTGCATTATATACCACATTTCCCTTATCTTGGAAGACTAAGGCTCAATCTCAGGTCAAGTTTATTGTGCCTGTCCTCTCTCACTCCAGGACCCCTGTCCTAGAAATTAATTAGACATTTCCTGAAATACCTTTACTTCAGCAGGAAAAAGAGCCTGGGTGCCAATTTTCACCCTAACATGACAAAGAAAAGCTTATTTACAGTTATGAGCTCTGGTAAATAACATATTTGGATAAATTTCATAATAGTTACATTTGAAGGTCGTCTTTAGTATATGTGAAATTAGAAATCGCTTGTTAAAGTATTCATGCTTTCATGGCTAGCGTAAATTGAAAAAATATTTTTCCATCATTCGGTGAATAGCACAGTAAATAGAAAATACTGCAAATGAAGTGTGACATCTATGCCCTGGATTTATTGTGCGGGTCGTTCTTGTAGTATATGTTGTTAGCACTTACATTTGAATAACTTTTATGTTTCCATATTTGAATCTTATAATTTTCCTTATTCATTTGGGAGAATCTCCGACGATGATGAATTTAATATTCTAAGATCTTGCGTTAATGCCTCGCATTGTTTCTTGTTAATAATCATTTGAATATGATATTCATCTGAGAAGTGCTGGTAATTTTTCTGGTTAGGATAGTTTTCAGATAATCAAAGATTTTTCTTTTCATTTTGATTAAGAAAATTCTGAGTTTAATCTTAATTGGTAGTTTAAAACCCTATCCTTAAAAGATTTCTCCAGAGAAAAGCATCTATTTTCTTCTTCTCCTTTCCTTCAGTCACTTCAGATAATAAAACTCTTCTCTGCTATTCCTTTCCTGGTTTCCACTCTTCCACTTTCTCCCCTCTGTGTCCTGTGTCTTTTTTCTTTACTAATATATGTAACATACATTTTGGTTTTTGAGACAGAGGTCAGGTCATATTACTCTTTATATTCTTCATGAATATATCTGTACCTGACAAATAGATTCCCATAATACACTTTTTTGAAAGAATGAGTAGGCGCTTTAGCACATATAAACTTTAAGCACTGGTCAGGGATCCTTGCAGCATCAACGACAACTTCTATATCACTACGTGTATTACTGAGAAACAAAGTGTGGAGAATCTAGGACAGGGCAAATTCTTCTAAGACTCATAGAACTGTTCTATTACAACATTGGGTTAAACGTGAGTTAGTGTAGAGAAGACACATTAAAACTTGTATGAATTCCAATTAAATTTGAATGACCTTTATTCAGCTTGAGTGAAAGCTGGCTAAAAATGGAAATGTTGGGGAGGAAAAGGGGATAAGACAGAGGGATAATCTGGTGACATAAATTGAGTAACTTTCAAATCCTGCATAAGTCACTCTTAATCTTTTCTTAAGTAATTTTAGTTCTAGTCATTTGGAATTTTAAAAGATCTCACTAAATAGTATTTAGTATGTAATGACTAAATGATACTTGAGATTAATTATTGATCATTAACAATGGGTTATTCATTTAATCTGTCTAATCATAAACTACTACCATTCAATTAATTACTGTAATTTTACAGTACTTTTTAGTATCTTCTATTGTGTGACTCTTCTCATGACATCTTACAAAAACAATTTTCTAGTTATTTCTATATATATATATTTTTTTTTACTGGATCAAATTCACACTCATTTGTTGTTCCAAAATTAACAAGAACAGGAGGTTGCTGTGAGCTGTGATGCCACAGCCCTCTACCAAGGGCAATAAAGTGAGACTCTGTCTCTAATAAAAAAAAAAATCCCACTTAAAATTAATAAGAACAATAACAATTGGACTAAACTAAGCAAAACAGAAGAAAATAAACAAACTAACATTTGGTCAGAATCACAATGGATTTCCACATTAATTCATTAGGAATTTTTGTTTACATTTTTGGGATACTTTACAGAAGAAAATAGGATTTTTATGTACCCTATCAATCTCTTTGGGGCATCTCAGTCATTTTTTTTTATGATTTCTATTCATGTTAGTATTTCCAGCTTATTTCATTCTTGTCATTTTTTATAATGGTGTCATACAAATGAATTATTTATTTCTTAAATCATTGAATTTAGAAAACTGGGATTGGGGTGCCACTTGTAGCTCAAAGGAGTACTGGCCCCATATACCAGAGGTGGAAGGTTCAAATCCAGTCCCGGCCAAAAAATGCAAAAAAGAAAGAAAAAAAATGGAATTTATTAGAGGATATATGAAAATAGGTGACAATAAGAGGATGGAGGCTTCAGTTTGTTTCTATTCTGAGAGCTCAAAGTGACACGATTTAAGAATATAGTTGTAGTTTGCAAACGAAGGATTCAACTAAAACAGACTTGTCATGGCATCCTACCTCACATAAATGAGTGAAACCACTTTTTACGGAAAAAATTTTAAATGAAATCAGTGGTGCCTGACTACCTTGAGCAGGGTTGGTATTGACGTGATATAGCATTGAATTTTCATTGAAAAAAAAATGAGATTGAAATTGGGATCAGACTAACTTTGTGAGCTTGAATATTTAGGGATATTGAAAAACTCTTTTTTCTCCCAATTGTGTATTTATATTTCTTCAAATAAATCAGGTTGTCAGAATTTTACATTTCATTCCTTGGCCTCTGTTGTCATCATATAGAAGAAAGGAAACCTGGGAGGTGAGGCAGGGCTGCGGATCAAGCATTTCTAATAAACTTTGAGTTGTTCTTTAAGGTATTTCACAAATGCCATTTTTAAGTAGTTACTGTTTCTACTAGGTACACGTGTGTATAAACTTTAAAAGTTTCCAGAAAGATAAGGTAACATTTGATAAATTTCCAAAGAATATGATTAACATAAATTTTGTACATTATCCTAGTTCCCAATCCCACACATGTTGTTGGCTGCTTTTGTTCTAACTTCTTATATATAAAAAGAAACCAAATAAACTAAAATTTTACAAAAAGAATTTTCATTCTTTAAGGATGCTCAAATTAGCATTGACTAAATACGAATAATTCGTGAAGTAATGATATTTTGAGTAAAACAAGATTATACACAGTGTGTTAACCTTGTCAACCTTGATACTGGTTTTTAAAAATATATCATTATGATTAAAATAATACATCTAGTAAATTGTAGATTTAAAAAACTAATTTATTCAGTTAAGGAGTCTACCAGCCTCAAAAGAGCAGAGCTAAGTTTCCACTCGTATGTTACAGCAGAAGAAATCAGTACCAATGATGGTTCGTGGGCAGGAGCTACAGGGTGAACCTTATCCCATCAGAGTAATTACAGTGGCAGGACTTGAAGGCAATTTCTCCTGATAGCAAACATTCTGGATACCTCCAGTTTTGTGATTATACTAGCAATGCAGTGGGTTATTCTGAGTTAGGAACTTGCAGATTTTTCAGAAGTAACTTTTCTAAATCCTAGGACAGATGCAGATAGCATTTGTCATTTGGATAAGCACCTTTTGCTAAATAAAGATTTATGCCAAATAAAGGGAAAATACCCTGAAGAGAGAGAGAGAGGCCTGAATTTTCTGCAATTTTAGCATTTAAAGGATCTGATGTGTTTTTAAAACACTGTGGGAAGGTGGGGATTAAGATTTTATTAAATCACAAATGCATAGGTCATGTATACATTAATGCATGTATGGGATATGATGTGCTGATTTCATATAGAATGAAGAGCATTTACATTACACTGGTTAATATAAACCTCATCTCGTTTTCTTAATTAATTGTGTTAAGACATTTATACTCTATACTTAATAAATCCAATGTACCCTTGCATTATGCACCATAGGTGTGATCTCACCACTCACCCTCCCTTGATCTGACCTCCCCACTCTTCCCTCCTTCATCCTGGACCATAGTTGTGATCTATTTTTCATATGAAAGTGTGAGTGATTGTAAATTGGATTCATAATAGTACTGAGTACATTGAATATTTTTTCTTCCATTTTTGAGATACTTTACTAAGACGGATATGTTCTAGCTCCATCCATGAAAATGTAAAAGAGGTAAACTCTCCATCTTTTTGAGGCTGCATAATATTCCATGGTGTACATACCACCATTTATTAATCCATTCATGGGTCTATGGGCACTTTGGTTTCTTCCATGACTTGGCAATTATGAATTGAGCTGCAATGAACAATCTGGTGAATGTCTTTGTTATAGTG
Source organism: Galagoides demidoff (assembly GCA_963574575.1). Classification (NCBI taxonomy): domain Eukaryota; kingdom Metazoa; phylum Chordata; class Mammalia; order Primates; family Galagidae; genus Galagoides; species Galagoides demidoff. Next base: position 21,946 of record CAUYQV010126672.1, on the reverse strand, counting down.
TGATTTTTGGTCTTTTGGATATATACCTAGTAGAGGAATTGCAGGATCGAATGGCAGGTCTACTTTTAGATCCCTGAGTATTCTCCATACTTCTTTCTAAAAGAGACATATTGGCTTGCACTCTCACCAGCAGTGCAGAAGTATTCCCTTTTCTCCACAACCACACCAACATCTTATTTGTACCTAAAGCTATAAATAAGAATATCATTGAATAAGAGTAAGAAATTAAATAAGAGGACATGGTTAAGGACTCAAAGCCATTTCTCTCTTAGTACAAATTCTGTGGTCATTTCACTTTGAAAGAAATACCAGAAATAAAAATGACTTAAATGAGATAATATTTTTTTTCAGAAAAGTTTAATGCATTCTTTAGGTGGAGAACTAAAAGGAAAGTGTGGAAGAAAGAGTGGACGTCACTGGTGCTTGGCAGGTGAGAACAATGACAAAATAATATAGTAAAATCATTGGCTTTCAAAATGTTTTTGTTTCACATACAAGACCAGCCTCAAAATCACTTACTGAAATAAAGGCTATTAAAGTCCTGTACTGAAAGATCTTTACAAAATATGCAGCGTTTGGCTTTCAAATTATTTCCTGGAAATGTTCTGTGATGCGCTGGTTATAGTGTAACTTATATGGGAAAATTAGATTATATCGATGTTATGTAACAGATCTCATATTTAATAATTATCATTCAAGTTATGTAAGTACTTTGTTTGGGATGTTTGCTTTTGTTTCTGTGTTCTTGATTTTCCATGCCCCTTAGTTGTCATACAATTATGTTTTACATGCTTTTCAATGTTGCTATAGAATCTTATATATCTATGACAAAACTATGTTAAGCTACCTTACTTCACTTATTTTCTTCCCCAACTTTCCTTTCTTCTGCCCTTAAAATATGTAGTTCTCGTTATGCTGAAACTACTGCTTCTTCCAGACTTGCCTTAACTACAATTAACTTGCTAACTGCTGATTAAGTCCCTGTTACTCTAGTGACAAGGATTTCTCTCCACCATGATCATTTTGATCTATTGTAGAACAGGCCGCTAGCTTAGTTGCTTTAAGCGTGCATGTAATTATTGCTAGTCTAGGTTTCTCCTACGTTGTTTCTACCCAGAGCTTGAGAATTCTTTTGACAAATGGGAAGAAAACATGAGAAATTTTGCCAACTCTAATTCCAATATATGCCAGTAACTATCCATCAACAACACTACAATCGTGGCAAGCACTGGACATAAACAGAGCATTGAATTGGACAGTGAGAGCTCACAGGTTGGCTTCCTCAAGAGCAGTCATCCTGCTGGTGATAGCTGGTCCACCTCATGGGAATTCATCCAGCTGTATTCAGTCCATATTCAAAGGAGCATCAAACTGGAATCTACAGCACTTGACCACCCCATTGAATTCAAGGTCCCTCAGGTCAATAAGCCACACATAAAATTCATTTCTAATAAAATATTTCCTCAATCTAGGCAGAAGAATTGTGCTGGGTACTTTTGATTTTGGTAATGTGGATGTTTTATTCATGTGGTCTGGGAGGAGAGATAAAAGTCAGAAACAGGCTGAGAAATTCTAGACAGCCGTAGCTAGTAAAGCCATGTTACAAAAGAGATCTGAGAGCACGTCTTAAATAGCATACCTCACATGTTGTATGTCAGAAATATTTTCTGTAAGATTTGACCATGTTAAAATTGTGTGGCCATCACATGTAGGAGAGACATTTGAATTCTGTTTGGTTGGGGACAAAAAGCTTGAAAGAAAATCACATTCTCCTGTTGTTATTGCTCTCCTTTTAATGATTTCTCCAAATCTTGAAGCGCGGCACAGAGTCATAGGGAATAGTGCCTCACTCAGGATGAATCTCGGATTTTCCCAAGTCCCTTCCTGAATAATTTCTCAGAAGGTGTTAGGCCATTAACATCTATTAACTTTCTTACACTGTGGACATCTACTGAGTTCAAGTGACTGATATTGCAGATGAAAAGAATGACTTACAGAGTTTCCTTGACCTTAGGAATATTACAAAAGACATATTAACAAAACTTTGGTAGAATTAGTTTTATATAGTTCCTATTAATTTCCAGATATAGATATAAGATATTTAAATTTATTACATATGTGTCTTCAAGGAGGGAAACTCAAATCAAGAGTCTAAATAACATGACCAAGGTCTGTCAAAGTTTGTATTTGAATGTAACACATAAACTTGACCTTGAAATATTTAAGATGAAAATGACGGGACAAGGCTGGGCATGGTGGCTCATGCCTGTAATCCAAGCATTCTGGGAGACCGAGCTGGGTGCATTGCCTAAGCTTATAGATTAGAGACCAGCCTGAGCACCCCATCTCTAAAAAATAGCTGGCTGGTGTGGTGGGTGCCTGTAGTAACAGGTAATTGGGAGGCTGTGGCAAGACAATCACTTGAGCCCAAGAGTTTGAGGTTGCTATGAGCTATGACGCCACAGCACTACCTTCAAAGTGAGATTTTGGCTAAAAAAAAAAAAAAAAGAAAAGAAAGAAAAGGGAAAAAAACCTAGGCAGAAGAATTTATACAATTGTGAAAATGAAAATGTGTTTTTTCTTGAATCTGCAAATCAGCCAAAAGGCAGTTTAAAATGATGGATGGAGCTTTTTGAAGTTCACGATGATGCCAATATTGTGTGCAGCAATTATTAAAAAATTAGAAAATTAAATGAATTAAATTAATGTATTAGTAATCAAATTAATTTAGTACTAAAGTAATCTTATGAAATTATTGTTCTAATGAAGAATCAATGTAAAGCTATTAAGACAAGAGTGTAGAGCTGGGAGAGGAAGACAGCAGTAGATTGATTATGAATTACTTCTTGGAGGGAATCATAGAGTGAGAGCATGGAAGGAATGAGGAATAAATACAGGACAAGGAGTTTGAAATGTATACAGAGAAACAATGCTTAACACGAATTAATAAATAGATTCGAATTCTAAAAAAAAGTTTTTCTATAGAAAAGGGTCAATGTTCATTACCTAAATTATTGGCACCGGCATCCCACAGCAGCCAGTTTCTTAATTTAATCTTTGTATTACACACAAATGTGCATAATAAAATGGAGGCATAAAATATCCAGGGTTTACTTATGGATCCTGGCGTTTATATTTTTCACTTATTGTGATTATTATTTTAGATAGAGTATGACAAATGAAATTGCTCATTTATAGATATAACTGACCCTAAAGTGAGGATTTGCAAATTCTTGGCTTTGATGTACTTTCAGTATTACTCTGAACATCATGAACTGGTAAATAAGCATTGTGTGTCACCATTAAAAGGGAAAAAAGGTCTGGGCACTATATTTTATTTAGCATCCATTATGTACTGGACACTTTACTCATAACCAAAACATAAGACAACAAAAGGCTTGAGACAGGAAATGTTTTTAATGTAAGACTTTTTAAAATTTTTTTGGAATGTTTCTATATGTATATTGAAGTTCTCAGGGGTGAACTTAAGTCTAAACACAAATTTCATTTTTATTTTATACACACTTTATATACATAGCCTGAAGGTGATTATATAATATTTTCCATTATTTTGAGCATGAAACAAAGGTTATGTACACCGAACCATCAGAAAGCAAATACGTCATTATCTGAGACACCTGTGTGGACAATAGGTGGGTCTGCATCACCATTCTTCCTGCCTTTAAATTTATATGTCACTAATAGACAATCATTGTCATAGACTTATTCACATATCAGGCTTAACAGGAAAAACAAATATGATGTGTCAGTGATACAGTGAAAAAGTAAGGTGTTCAAGGCAATGAAGCCTCACCATAGCACCACTGGGATACCTATATCCGCTGTTTAAAAACAGCAATGACAAACAGTGATGCTTTTAGTCTTCATCTATAATGCCGTATTTTGATTAAAATACTGTACATTGTATTTTTGATTTTTAGGGAAGAAGAAATATCCAAAGCATTTGAGGAGCCAGGAAGTAAGTCCTGTAGGCATTCGTCTGGATGACTTTTTAAAATAGTTCCTCCAGAGTCATCTACCCTATTAACCACAGTTTTCTTATCGTGGAAGTTTTTGTTTCTGTAAGTGGACATGATTTCTGGTTCTGTTATGAACGGGCGTTGCTCTGGCACAATATGTTTATGAAACCAATCAGAAAAGACATGTCTGGAAATTCATGCCTTTTTGTTAGCACAATAATGGACTGGAAAGAAATTCACTCCTTGCAAACAACAAGGATGTTTTTTGCCTATCACAGCAAGTTCAGTCTCAAGGGTGCCTGATGCATTAGCACATCCCAGCACAGTTATTCTGTCCTTGGCTACCTAATTCCTGTAATGGCTGTTTCATCAGCTTTAGTCAGCATCTTTCTAGGGAAATAATATTAAAATACTAGTATTTAACCCACTGGCATTATAGCCTTGTTTTGCCATCAAATTATTATGGAATGACCGTGGAAACTCATCAGAGAATTTATTCAGTACTTAGTGATCAGATGTTTTATTACCAAAAATCTTTAAAAATTCAAATCTATGTGTTTTTTCCCTAAAGTTTCTGCAACCAACCTGAGGAATGCTCACACTTCTCTTCAATTTTCAGTTTATCGTGATGGATCTTTGCTTGTTCCCTAATTAGCATATGGTGAAAAGGCATGTGTTTGCTGAGATATTGATGGATTGACACTTTCAATACATAATTGAGATCCTCACTTTTATTTTTATGCAGTATTCTTTTGTTTTTCATTAATGTCTCCTTATCCCTTTAAGTACAGACCATTAATAGTTTATGCCTCCTGTTTCTTCAGGTCATACATGGTGATCATTCCAGCATCATACTCTTCTGTACGATGTTTTAATTTGCATCTCTGTCCTGTCTCTCCAAAAGCTTGATTTTCTTTGCTATAGATAAGCATAAATGCTTCCTCTTTTTCTTATCACTGATATCTATACAGATATGTTCAGGACTCTTTTATCAACAATATCTGTGTACACAAAGCAAAGAAAAAGTAAAAAACCCACAATAGATAACACATGTAGGTGTTAGCCCCATGTAGGGCATCATATGGAAAAATCTCTTGGTGTGTCTGGCCCGTCCAGGTACCAGTTGACTGCTCACTGTGGCCTACTTTCGTGGGGAAATCTGGGTGTGCACAGAAAAAATACAGGGGAGGTGAGAGGTGTCGAAAAGTTTCTTTCTCCTTTGGGGATGCTGAATAAGTGGTGTGAGATAAACCTGATCTTGACAGTGACCCATCACATGAAGTCAGATGCAGAATTTTCCACTTGTGGCACCACACTGGTGCTTAAAAAGTCTTAAATGTTGGAACAGTTCAAATTTTAGATTTTCTGGTTAGTGTTGCTCAGCCTGTATTCCTAATAACAGTGGAGATAATTAAAATTCATAAGTACAATTAAAATTTGTTCAAGTTTGCATGGCCAGGGAAAGAGCCAAGATTCTAAATCAGGTTTAATGGGAAGAATATAAGTTTTCTTTCTCATGCATTTTGGGAGCTTTCCATACAATATCACATCTAAATAATCACTTCCCCTACTGACTTGTTGAACAGGTACAAAGGTGGGCCAAAGTGAGAGAGATCAGAGGGAATGAGTTCCACTCATAGAAACTCCTTAATGGTAAAAATTTGCCCTAATTTGAGTCTGTACCATAATCTAAATAAAAACATTTTATTATTATATAAAAATATTTCAAAATATGGTAAAGAAATGGACACTTCAAGATTTCCTGGCCTTTCTAGAGCACAAAAGTTATCATATCCAATTCAAAAAAGATAAAATTTACCCCTAATAATTCATGCATTGTGGATCTTTAGTAATCACTAATACAAATATAAAATACATGGAAATAACTTGTAAATACTATTTCAGCCAAAACATAGTGAATGAAAATAATATACCTCAAGTTGAGCATTTTTCTAACACAATTTTCAACAAGACCATGGTGATCCTTAACTTAATGTATCAGCTCGATTGGGCCATAAGGTGAAAAGAGGCAATGATGAAATGATAAGGATAAGTTGTTTTACTTCTGGTTTTCAGTCTAATATGTAAAGAGGATGTTGCCAGGCCCATTCTTACAAAAGAAAGCTGGAAAACTTGTAAATCAATGACTTTTTCTTGGAATCTGCACAGAGCTAAGGTTTGGAAGCAAGCTATGCCCTGCTCCCACTCCCTCTTCGGGATCTGGAATGGTAGGCAAATTGAGAATCACAACCAGAATCTGCTTACCAGGGACAGAAGCCAGGGGAGCCATAACCTGGTCATTCTGATCAGTTGCTGGAGGTACAGTATGGACCTATGAGTGAGAAAATCTTGTGGGAAATAGTCTTAAGGAAGGTCCCAAACTTCCATGAATTTTGTTTTCAGAAACTTACCATTTTCTCATAGAAGAGATCCAAGAAAGTTTCCTTCATGGCTCTGCCAAGGGGATAAATAATTATTATGAAATAAGCTCAGAGTATTCTAAACAAAGGCCTGTTCTCTAGAGAATAAGACTTTACCAGAACCTTAACCTAGGAGGAGCAGGACATTCTCCACACTGTTTTACCCTCTAGATTTTCTGTAGCATCTAAGGTTAAAGAGAGAAGTTATACTACTGGAAAGACATTTGTGAAAATCACAGCCCTGAAACATGGGCCTCTGGAATGGCTAATATTCGATTAGGAAACCAGCACAAATTCTGTCCTGCCTACCTTCCCACCACAGAGGGCTCCAGCAAGAGACAGGGGATTGTATTTGAAAGAGGTGCAAGACATAGACTGTCTCTTAGGAGGGGTTACTTGGGGGGCCCAAATCATTAGGGAAGACAAAAACAAGGACACAAGAGGAATTTGAAACCTGTGATGCTTACAGCTACAGTAAGCATTAAAAGTAGCACAATTCCAGCCAGATTCATATCAATGATCAAACTAAATGCCCATTTACCTTAATTCCTGTTACCCAGTGCAACACATCTGAAATTCACTAAAAAATTACAGGGTACACAATTAAAATAAGACAAAACAGACAAAACAAGCATCAAATGCAGATTCAAATTTAAAATTCAGGGACTTTTAAAATGCGTATTATAACTCATGTTAAAGGCTATCAAGAAAAAGTAGGCAACACGTAAGAACAAATGGGTAATGTAAAAGGAGAAATGGAAAGTCTAAGAAAGTAGCAATAGGAGATGCTAAAAATTAAAAATACTGTGACAGAAATGAAGAATGACTTTGCTCATCAGCAGACCAGTGAACTTGAAGATAATAGAAACTTCTGAAACTGAAATACATATTGATAAAATAATGAAAAACAAACAATATCCAAGAACTGTGGGACATTTTAAAATGTTTATGTTTGTGTAATTAAAATAACATCATATAAAAGGGAAGGAAAGAGTAGAAGAAAAATTTGAAGTAATAATGGCCAAAAAGTTCCCAGAATAAATGGGAAACACTAAACTAGAGATGTAGGAAGCTCAGAGAACCCAAGAATGATCATTTTTCACAATATATTGGCAATGGACACATTGTTAATAAATAGTATATATTAATTAATTCAATAAATTATTTGAGCATTATTATTTGGGGATCTTAATGGTATTGAAGTGACAAGGTGAAAAAATAAATTCAATATGAAGGTTACAAGCAGTAACGAAAAATACTTTTTATTGGATGGTAATGTTATAATTGATAAGTTACATTAGAAATTTTGTAATTAGAGGAAGAAGAGGATTGTTGGCCTCAGGGTAAAATTTTGTGAGCTCTGTCTCACTGAAAAGGCAACATTTAGGACTTGAAATAGATGAGAGCAAATCAGCCTTACATCTGAGGAAAGGGAGTTCCAGGTACATGGTACAGCAAATGTTGCCTAAAAATGGATGGAAAACAGACCTGTTCAAGGAGCAGCAGAGAAGCCAGTGTAATAAGAGTGAAAAGCTGTAGAAAACAAGGACAAAGATGAAAAAGGGACAGGTTTTATAGTGTCCTGGAGACCATGGTCTTTGTGGCTTTTACTGTAATGAAATGGCAGTTCTTTGGGGATTGTAAGCACATGAGTTTCTGATCCAAATTTTATTTTAAAGAACAGTCTGGCAGCTGTGTTGAGAATACATTTTAAGGGAAGGACAGTGGAAAAAATGAGAACAAATGGTATATTACATATTTCTATAATCCAAGAAAGGGATTTGACTAAGGTGTTAGCAGGAGAACTGATATCAATGGTTGGATTCTGAATAATTTTTGAAGATGGAACCAACGTGGAAGCCTGAGCTGCAGAGTGTAGGAGAAAGAAACAAGTCAAGGATGATTCAAAGTGTTTGTTTTGAATAATTGGAAGATGGAGTTGTTCAGGATGCAGTAATTTTGTGAAGGAATATTATGTATCAAAATTCAACATACCAAGTTAGAGGTGTCTACTTAGACATGTGAGTGTAGCAGTAGAGGAGGCATTTGGCTATGTGAGTCCAAACCAGGGAGGAAGCACAGCATCAGGATTAGATAAAGAAGAACCTCAGACTATAGTAATATTTAAATTCATGAGCTCTATAAGGAAGTGAATAGAAAAGAGAAAAGTTCTACTGCCCTAGTGTTTTAACAGGGTGGGGAGTCAGTAGAATTAACAAGGAAGAAAACCAATAAGAAGACTCTGTGGGAGAAACCAAGTGCAGAAAGTATTTCAGGGAGGGAAGAGTGTTCAATTTTCTCAAATGCTGTTGGTACTTAAAGTAAGAAGGTGATTAAGAATTGGCTACTGGATGTCGCAGTGAGAAAATTATTGGTGACCTCGAGAGGAATCTCAACGGATTTGTGAGCATGAAGTCTGGCTTGGAGAGGTAAAGAGAGAATAGGAGAAGTGAAATTAGAGGGAAGTGTAAACCAATGCTTCTCAAACTTTAATGTGCATATAAATCACTTGGGAATCTTGTTAAAAATATAGATTCTAATTTTTGGTCTGGAGCAGAGTTCATGATTCTGGAGATTTAACAGTTTCACAAATCATATAGATACTGCTGGTTCAAAGACTACTCTTTGAGTAGCAAGGGTATAGAAAACCTACTGGATGGAATTTTCTTGTCAAGATGCCACAGAAATAACAAATCAATGAAGGATAAGCTGTAGGTTTGAATTCAAGATGGAAGAAATCGCATCATGCTTATACACCTACAAAAAATATGATGAGGTCCTAGAGATGACAGAATTCTTGTAAAGTGTAAAAAGGGACACAAGATCTAAGGTGAAAAGGGAGCATATTGATTTTAGGTACCTGTAAACAGTTCAATTTGAGTAACAGAAAATAATTCAGAAATTTGGATACAAATACAAGGGGATAATGGGAAATGGGAGTAGAACCTTCTATGCTAGTTTCTTACTGCTTTACCTAAGTCATGTAAGAAGTTTCAACTGAGCATTGGGAAGAGGGGCCTAAAGTTTAAATAGAGAAGAGACTATGGAGTAAAGACAATGATAAGAAGATGGTTGATGGATTAGACAAACATAGTCCGGTTGCCGAGCATTATCGAGGATGCTTTGGGAGTTTGTATCATGGTTTGGAAGAGTGATGTTATCAAGATGGTTGCATTTTTCCTGGCAATTTTCAGGTATGAGTGGAAAACCAGAAGAGAGTAAGTTAGTTAAATTAGGAGCTTTATTTTATGACTACAACCCATAATTATTCCATTGACCTGATATCCTAAAGAGTTTGGATTTTTTTCCTTCTATGTTTTACATAGATCACATGAACAAATAAAACTAGGCTGTAGCAGGTGTGACAAATTAAAATGGAAAAAACCCTAGTTTATTATTATGAAAATACTGGTGTAATGTACATCAGTGCAACCCCAAATTAACTGTTCAAAATTGTCAAGTCCTGCAAAAACAATAATGGTAACTAACCTTCTGAGCAACTTACATGGCACTTTTATAAGGAATTTACTTGTGTTAATTCATTTAAACATAGAATAGTATAGTGAGTTTGGTATAGGAAAATTATAGGTACAAAGTTTAATTAATTTGGCCAAGGGAAAGTGGTTTGGAACCTGAAGAGCATGAACTAAAACTTAGTCAAACGGCCAGGCCCGATATCTCACAAAAGGGCTGTTTTTAGATTTTATATAATTGTAGATTTAAAACTTACATCTCAGAAATTCTGGTATTAGTATCACCTTAAAACATAATGGAATAAAACATTCATTAATACCAAGATGTACTTTGTTAATTAGACAAAACTCCAGGCAATTTTAACATATTTAAATAATTTTAATAATAGATTAAATATTTTCTGGGATACAAAACATATTTCACAAGTATAGATTATAAAGATAAAGAAAAACCTATATTCGAATGGGGGAAAACAAGTTTACTTAATAAATAAGTATAAAATAAACATCACTATGCTATTCTATGTTTAAATAAACATCTTAAAATGTTAGTAGTAATAGATAAATTTAACCAATACTTATAACTCAGGGAGATAAATTTTATATAAATTAAGATTATTTATAAATATAATTTATAAGGTAATTCATAAAATTATGATAAATGGAATGGGAACAATGTCAAAGTTCTCCAGCACATCCATGCAGACTACTTAGGAAAATAAAATAAATCCTAGAAAGGTAGAAAAATGTGTAACTAAGCATTTCAATAAAGAGAATATTCAAATGGTCAGTAAATGTGGGAATACATGCTCAAATTCACCCATAATCAGGGAATTGCACATTAAAAAAAGTAATAGATTATTTTCCCTTAGCAGATTTATCAAAATTATAAATGAATAAGTTAATTTGAAAAATGAATAAGTAACATTAAATTGCTTAATATAAAATGCAATGAGAAAAATGAATAAATTTATGCATTAGTAGGGGGACTGTAAATTTTTAGGATTATTTTGGTAACACCTCTAAATATATATAATACAGTTATGTTTTTGAGCCCCAAATCCCACTCATTGAGTATGTTTCATATTGAAATATAAGAATATTTACTAAAGAATGATTGATTATTGCAGCATTATTTATTAAGGTAAAATCTGGGATCACAGTAAATGTTCACCCAGTGACAGATATTTAAATAAAGATTCATCCACTTTGTGAGATATTTTGTAACCACTAATGACTATATAATGCCAGCCCATAAAAATGATGCAATTTTCATAAAGTAAAAAGTGACAAAATGTATGTAGATGTACACATGTTGCTATAAAATTGTAAGTAGAGTTACTTCAGGTTTTTACTATCAATATTTAAACACACACCTCTGCGCAGATGTAAGCTCAGGTACTTAAAAAATAAATGAAACATTTGTTAACAAAATTTTAATTATAGATATTTTCTGCTAGTATTTCATACTGTATTAACTTTCTTTCTTAAGCTTTTTGTATCAGATGAGCTAATTTAGTATAAACAGGCAAAAGATGGAAAATTTAGAAAATCAGCTATTTATTCCAACATATAAAATATAGGAAGTGAATCAGGTCTTTGTGGAGCTGAAGGAGACTATATGGAGTTATTCTGGTTCATCCAGAAAGATGAGCCAGGGAAGTGAAATAAGAGAAACACCTGCAAAAGACGAGCTTTACACACAAGCACAATTAAAGGGGACATGTAATAATTCCTAATGCTGAGGGGATAATTTTATATTGTTACTTATATAACATGCTTCAAACTTTATAGATTAACTGTTAAATTGGGTAGTTGAAGTTAAAGGGAAGGAATAGAATAAATCTTATAAAACAATGATAAAATGTACAATCCCATATAAAAAGAAAAAGGGTATTTTCCATAATTTCTCCCTCCTCTGTGTCTGACAAATTATGCTATGATATATCAGTCAAGCCAGACAATCAATCAGGTGGTAAGCCATAGCCAAGATCATAGCAAAAATAGCTTAATAGTGGACTCTTTTAGCACATAAAGGAACATTTTTCCCCCCAGTTTAAACAGAGCATAACATTCTCATTACAGTGAGAATCTAAGACAAAATAAAATAAAACAAATAGGGAAAGTTTACATAAGAAAGTTCAAATAGATGTGGATAAGAATCAAGAATAGCGCCAAAGGATTTATACGCCAAATTTCAACTTTTAAAATATTTATCAGCTGGTAGTAAAAATTCTCCTACAAAACAAATGTCATATATTGCAATAACATATTTGTACAAGTGTCTGTAAGAAATGAAGGTCATTATTAATTTTGGAATACAAAAAGCAAAAGACAAGTTTATCCAAAGCAACATTTGAACATTATCATGCTTTCATTTTTTAAATAACTTTATTTATATGCAGGATCTTTGCACACATTGGAAGCTAAAGAAAGATAATACCCTCTCCCAAAACAACCATAATAAGGCATATAAAATACTTTTGTTTGTTTCTAATATAAATTATATATCAAAAAGAAAAAAAATACAGTTAAAAAAGAAGACTGTGGGTAAATGGTACAAAAAACCCTGGACTATTTACCTTGATAAAAATTGGGTGTAATAATATATTTTTCCTGATTTATAGAGTTATTGTTTGCACATGGTGTTCTGAAAATATTGAATAAATGCAGTAGAATATTTAAGACAGCAAGGAATTAGGGTTATGATCACCAACTTTAGAATGAAAAAGGCTTGATTTACCAAGTTACTTTGGAAAAGTTGCTTGTCTTGACCCTTGTGCTGCTATAACAGAGTCCCTGAGACTGGGTGATATATGATGAACAGAAATGTACTTGACTCATGGAGCTGGGAAATCCAAAAGCAAGTTGTTGGGATTTGGTAGAGGCCATCTTGCTATGCCATGAAATGGCAGAAGTCATCGCATAGGTGGGAGAGAGAATGTAAAAGAACAAGAGGAGGTGGAACTGGCTTTCATAACAAACCCTCTTTTCATTAATATACCCAGTCCTGAAATAATTGCATTATTCCATTTCTGAGGGAAGACCACTCATTACCTAATCATCTCTCCAAGGTCCCATCTCTCAACACTGTTGGACTGGGTATCAAATGTCCCACACATGAAATTTCTGAGACATCTCTCATCACTGTTGCCTCAGGTATTAAGTTTCCAACACATGAAATTGCTGATACATATTTAAACCATAAAACCCTCATTTTCCTTATATGTGAGGTTATTACAAAAAAAAAATCAGTGATAATATATGCATATCACAGAACAGGATCCAAGAAGACATTCTTTCTCCTCTTTATTTCTCATTCGGTTTTAAAATAATCTTAAAATGGAAATATATACCATGTTTGAGATGAAAATATATCTATTAATTATATTTTTATTTTATTCACTTTGAAGTAATATTATTGTTACCTATATATTATTGTTCGTTTCATCTTTATTTTTATATCCTGACATTTTTTTTACCTATTGCTATTTTGAATACATTTCCACACAAGAAGTGGGCAACCACTGGGGTTTGAATGTGTCCAACAACATTTGTGTGTTGGATACTTAATCCCCAATGCAGTAATGTTGGGAAGTGGGACCTTTTTGAGGTGATTAGGTCATGAGGCCTCAGCCTTCTTGAATGCATTAATGCTGTTAGAGGGAAGGGGTTAGTTATCTCAAGAGTGCATTGCTGATACAAGGACAAGTTCATCCCCTTTCCCTCCTTTGTTGCCTACGTTCTCTCACCCTTCCATTTTCCCTACAGGATGATGGGCCAAAAGGATCTCTGCAGATGCAGCCCTCTCTGTCCCTACCTAGAACTTTCCAGTGAGAAATATATCTCTATTTTTGTTTTTATAAATTACACAGTCTTCAGTAGTCTATCATAGGAGCACAAAATGGTCTAAGACAGAACATAACACCCTTTTATCTACTTTGTCTTCTCATCATTGTAATAAGGAAGTTCTAAGTATTATATAGTGGCAAGTTTATCTTTAATCTCAACAACCTATGATGTTTGGCAGAAAGAAGTTTACATCTTGTTTGGTAAACAGGGTTAAAACACTTGGTGACCCTGATACACTACTATATAGAATTCTATTAAAAATTCAAATAGTCCTTTTACAATATGAAAATTGAGTCACAGGGATAAATATTTAAAAAATGATATTTTGCAGAAGGATAAATATTTTTAAAATGATATTTTAGATTTTAATTAAGATAGGGTATAACAATCTCTGATAGAATTGACAAGAATATATATGAACATACTTTGTTAAGTTTTAGTATGAACACATATGTGTTTAATTGATATGCATTTTGGTGTACTTTTTTTAGTGTTCACAACTTTTAGTTTCTGAGAATTCTGAGGAGAAATGATATAATGCTTCTTTCCAAGAGTTAAAAAAACTATGTTAATATGTAAATATTTCCTGAAGAACCCTGAAAATTTCATAAGACTTTCAAGTATTTTCTTGAATAGGTAATTAACAAATATCTAATTCAACTTATAAAAATCATCAACTGATTGGAAAAACTGATTTGAGATTATTTGAATGTTCCTTATATGAATATATCTTAATGAAATTCTTTTGTTGCTTAGCACATGAGCATTCTTTGCCTGCAAAAACCTAAAAGTCAAATGTTTTCAATATAAGTAATATGTATATATTTGACCTTACATTTTTCATTGGTTTATATTTTCATTCATTTTTATTCATTTTTATTGGTTTATATTTTATTATTACAAAGCTTATAAGTGTATCATCTTCTAAACTGTCATAAACTTTAATAAAAGTGTGAGTTGAAAAATAATCTTTGATATTTGAATTTAAATTAAAAGCTAAAATGTCTGACATATTAATAAATAGTAGCTACATTGTATTTAGTTAAGGGTTTTAAAAGAAAGATAATGTCCAACTTAATCTAATAATTTTTCTTTTCTTGGGCTATTTCCTTTAAAACGTCATTGACAAGTATTTCATTACAAACAGAGCAAATATTTTAATTGACTTGAATATCATGGATTTAGAATTTTAATTAGGAACAAGGACACAGTTTAGCTTAATTTTTAGAGTACCTGGAGGTCCAATAATAAATGAATATTTATTGAGCACTAATTATAAATAAGCCATGATGCTAAATATTAACAAAAACAGTGTTCAGACTACATTCTATGACTTTTGTAAAAAATAGAAATTACAAAAATACAAAATCAAAGAAGACCAATCATGTGATAAAATTCAGCAAATATTATTTACAATTTATAATCTTGAACTTTGAAAGCTAATATAACATGTTGTTTCAAACATATCTGGGACATTTATATAAAGAATAACTGTTGGGTGGCTCTGTGGCTCAAAGGAGTAGGGCACTGACCCCATATACCAGAAGTCATGGGTTCAAATCCAGCCCCAGCCAAACAAACAAAACAAAACCAAAAAAAGAATAACTGTCACCATTTGAAAATAATCTTTCAGAAGACCCTTGCTTTAAATGTACTATTGTAAGGCTTTCTGAAGCTAAATCATCTTTAACACTTAAATTTGATTTTAAAAGATGACAACTAAATTGCCATCATATTATTAATATAAAATTGAGGAGAAAATATTTACAAATATCAAGTTCTAGAATCAATCCAAGTGGTATTAAATTTGCTGTAAAAGGGTAAATCAGGGTTGGGTCTATAAGTCTTGTAGACATTTCAATCTACCTACAGATTTTCTGTGAAATAATGATTTCCTGAAACACCTTTTGATTCATATGACACCTAGGTTGCAACTAATTTTCATAAAATCCCAAATTGTTTCATTTTCTTATAATTATTGTAGCATTTACCTCTAATCCAACTAGTCCTTTAAAATAGAAGTTTGGCTTTCTGACTTCTGTTTCAAAGTCTGGGAAAGAGAGGTTAATCAATACATGTTTCTTGAATTGATTCTTTTCCTTGAATCTATACAAAGAGCTTTAAATAACTATTAGAAGAGAATTAGTATACAATATATGCTAAATATTTACCAAATTAGAGGCACCATGCCATTTACATAACAAATATTTTCTTTAATTTCTACAATATTTTTTGAAGCATTATGCATCAATTTAAGATCATGTTTAGCTAAAATTAACAGAAAAGTAAACGCTTAATGCACATAGGTACTTCTCTCTCTCAAAAACAATTGAGGAATTTTTTGTGACAGCTCTGTTCAGAAAGGTCCTCACAGATTCAGTCTCTTTCCAGCTGACTGCTTCACAATGAGTGGGTGAGGTAATAGTGGGTAGTGTGGGTGAATTTGGGAAGGAAAGGGGAGAAGAAAAAGATGTAGAAGGAAATACCAGCTATTTAAAAACAGACACGAAACACCCTTCGTTCATCCACTCTAGTCACAATATAAATAGTGTAAGGGAGAGAAAAATAAGAAAAGTTGTCTTTATTTCTTTTTAATTTTTTTTAGTTGTCTTTATTTTGGAAAATCATATATCCAAGAAAAAATTCTTTCTATTGAAGACAACAATGAATATTAATAGAAAACTAGGATGATGATTTAATATATTTTAAGAATTTTTTCAAGAGGAAGTGACTGACTCACATTTGTAATTCCAGTACTTTGGGAGGCAGAGATGGAAGGATCACTTTATCCCAGGAGTTCAAGAAAAGCCAGAGCAGCATATGAAAACCTTGTCTCTGCACAGAATTTAAAAAAAAAAAAAAACTGGCCTTGTGCTGTGTCCTGCACCTCTAGTCCTAGACACTTGGGAGACTCAGGCAGGAAGATCACTGGAGCCCTGGAATCTGGGGCTGTGGTGAGCTATGATCAGCCATTGTACTCCAGCTTAGGTGACAAAGCCAGACTCTGCCTTAAAAAGAAAAAGTAATCAAGAGATGAATATTTATGGTTATCCCAAATTGATACAATTAATAAATGGTGAGGCACATTCAAATAATTAGACTGAAGATAATATTGTATTAAAAATTTTTTAACTTAGAAACCCTTATGATTGCTCATTGGATTTCATATGGTATGTTGATGTATTCCAGGATTATAATGGGAAAGATCAACTGCACAACAAAAAGTAAAATACAAAGGAAATAATAATAAACACTTTGTCTTACCAATCCTAAGTGGTGATTGCTAGTGATTTTTGATGCATTACATTTTAATCTCTTTATTTGTTGCTTTGTTGTTTTTCGTGGCTTATGAGGAGCCTTAAGGAATTACAACTCTTAGAGAATCAAGTAATAGTTTTAAATTGTACTGTATAATTAATTAATTCATGGCATATATACACATTTTGTATAGAGAGTCTCAACTCGCTCCATTTATTGTATTTCTTAAATAGACAATAAAGATATGCCAAACATAAAAAAAAAGAATATTAAATGATAGATGAAGTTGAAAGAACAAATGGAGTGGTGCTGTGTTATAAAGACTAAATTTATTCTGAGAATCCAAGCATTTCATTACTTTATAGTTAGTAAAAATGTGACACAACTTATGTATTTCAATTCAGAGTATTTGCTAAATGAAGGCGAATCTGAGTGCACGTGTTACTCACTAAATCTGAGTCAATGTATTTTGCAGCTTCTTGACAGTTACTGCTTGTATAAATTCAAGGTGGAAATTACAGGATCCGCTTGTTCCAGTAATATCACCATGAAAGAAGTTGGTGAACAATAGATATGAAATAGATTTATTATATAAAGCATTTCAAAGCAGAAGATTTATACAAATTGCTTTAATTCATTATAGTGAAGGTGACATATTTATGATTTCTATCTAAAAAACAAGGCAATTGAATTAAAGGTCACAGTAACTGAGATTATGTATTAGACGTTACTAATGCTGACTCTCCAGATTTTCTCTTCTTCCTAAATACATGAAATATTAAAATTATAAGTTTCTTATAACATAGTAGAAACATGTAACTATTTTCGACAATGGGTTATGAAAAAAATTAGGTGTCATTTCTAGAATGAATTATGAATTATAGAACAATCAATTGGGCTTAAATATATGCTCTCTCTCTCAAATAGCAATTACATTGTTGAGGCCCAGTCAATTTGGATTTATGAGTAGCAACTTGGAACATTGTTCCTCATCATTGTTCAACTCCCTTACACTGGACATTTAGTGTAGATGAGGGGGAAAAAGACCAGTTAACTTTTATTAACTTTAAGAGATTTGAGATTTGGGTTATTGTATTTTTCTATCAGAAATATAACTGAAAGTTGAATTATAAATAAATATATGAATAAATATGAATTACATATGTGCATTCCCTTGTACATGTAACTACATGCTTATTTAATGTATAAATTATTTTGACATGATATTTAAATAAGTATCATGGAATCAGAGAGACAGAAAAAGCATAAGATTATTGACTTACCATAGTGGATCCCAAATTTAGTCATATTTATCTTTAACCTGCATACCTAAAATAAAAACAAAAAAATCTTTTAAAAATAACAATGGCATCCTGTTTCTCATTTAAAGTTTCTTTTTAACCAATTCCTCCAAACACTTAGAAAGCAGAAATTAAGCAGAAAACCAAATTTTTCAAATGTTGTGCAGAGACTGAATATCTGTTGCACTCTAAAATTCATTTGTTGATCTCTACAACTCAATGTTATGGTATTTGAAAGTAGAGCTTTTAGGGAGATGATTAGGTCATGAGCAGGGAGTCTTATGAATGGAATTAGATCCCTTGGGAGAGGCTGAGGAGACCAGAGTTCTTCCTTTCTGCCATGTGAGGACACAGGGAGAAGACAGTAATCTAAGAGTCAAACATAGAATATCCTGGCACCTAGACCTTGGACCTCCCAGCCTCCACAAATCTAAGAAATAGATTTTGATTGTTTTTAAGCCACCAAGTCAATCATGTTCTGTTATACTATCCTGTATGAACTAAGATGAGTAGGACATATTGTAAGAGAAAAGTCTTCTAACTTTCAATTCATAACTAAAGATTTGATTTTGCAGTCCTGAATTTAAACATATTTTACAAAATCATGTTTTTTGTATGGGTTGTTGTTTTAAAAATTGGATGTATAAGTTAAAAGGAATAGCAGAGAAAAAACTCTTATCATTATTTCAGGCAATACAGTAATCTTTTATGAGATGTTTAACATACTTTTTGTCAAGAAGTCTAACATTTTGTTTCAGATCATCTGGTTTGATTCTCTTTTTGAATATTAGAGAGAAGTATATTGTCCCACTACATTTGATTTTAATTTCATAGAATCTAAATGTAATAAATAAATAAACAAATAACTAATACTGTGGTACTCTTTATTGTAAAACCCTTCAACCTTTCTCAAACAGAATTCTGGGAGAGAATTAAATTCTAACATACTGACAACCACTAAACATAATAAATTGACTGTTTTTTTAGATATTAGAATGTTACTATACATATATCATACTTAAATAATTTAGAAAATGGTAAAATCATTTTTTTCTCTGGTAGAGTTCAGAAAGCCTCCAGTGTCAGTCCATATTATCTGTAGGATGAACACCAGATTTCTAAGACGGCCTATGAGAACCTCCTTGACCCAGTCTTGGATACTTTCCTTGCCCTGACTTGTCACCAGCCCGACTCTGGCCTATAAGGATATAATTCTGTCCACATGCAATGATGCTTCCCACTTTTACCACCTGCAACATTATTGTCATTTCCATTGAACAACATAACACTTATTCATCTTCTTCCCCAACAGGAGCCTAGCTGATTGCCTATTGGTTATTCCTGAGTTAAGGCTGGTCCAGCTGATGCCAGCCAATTCCACAATCCTTTTAATTATTATTGTTCCATGTCTTTCACGTACTGGGGCATTTGTATAAGCCATGGCAATTCCACCTGTCATTTATTCATGGTTATCTATCAAACCAGAGCATCTTAGTAATGGGAAGGAGCATCATGCCAGGGCACAGTGCTGTGCCATTGCTTTCACCACCCCACAACGCTTTATAAGATGTGATCATATTTTCATCCAGGGGACAGAGTGGTTAAATTTCTGTTGTAATTGCCAGAGTAAATGTTTGTTCTTTATTGTTCTCAATATATTCTATTATAAGGAAAATATCAAAATACAGTATCTCATATAATCTCATAATTTTCACAGTATTGTCCAATACATATTTGAAAGCAAATAAATATTTAGTTTTCAAATGTAATAAGACATATTCCATTTTTTAAAAAGCTGATTTTGTTCCAATACATTTGCAAGTCTGTTCCTAATGCATATTTTCTTACAATACATAGCACCTGAAAGATACATTACTATAGGCTACATTTTTTAAGGTAGGAGATACTAGAAGTACATGACTGAAGATCAGTTCAGAAGCACGTGTTCATTTTCAGGGGATCCAGAGTCAGGACTGAACAATGGTTTAATCTCTTCCATGGAAGCTGGCCTCAGAAATCTACAAAGCCACATTTGCCACATTCCTACCAGGAGTGGCAGACAATTTAGACAGCCTGGACGGTATCCTTTAGAAGTCAAGCTCCCTAGCCTACTTAATAGATTGTTGCTTTTTAAAATTGCCTCATCCTATTGTGGAATAAAAGAGACATCCTTCAAAGAGAAAACCCATAATGGCGCCCTGCCAGGGAGGTCAGGGAGAGGGTTTTTGTTTTAGAATACATAACTCTCAATATCCTTTGATGCCCTAAGTTTCTATGAAGTAATAATATTATCTGTCCACAACTCATGTCTCTGGCATGATTTATTTTCCATTTAAGTGCATGTTAGCTAGAGAACTTGCTCTGGGTTGCCTTCAATAAAGGAAAAGTCAGCAGACAAATGATATTAACACTACACTATGATTTTTAACACAAACACTGAGCCCACCAAGAGAAGAGAATTATTACTGAAGCTAGATGAGATACCAATGAGTAACACAAAATCTGCAGGGTGGGAAATCTTTAATTCAGTGATTAAAGCATCACTAGATTGGCTCTTAGAATTTCAATATAAAAATAATAGAGTGAAGCTTGTGTGAACACTTGAATATGGTTTTAGATTTATAGCAGCAACATGTGTATGAGCCACTGGAAAGCTGATAATCCCTCAAAGTGCTGCTGGTGAGACACAGTAAAAGAAATATGCAAATCATCTGGATTCTACGTTAGAGTTATAAAAATTAGAAAGGACGCTTAATAATGATAGAAAGTTTTCTGGG
Source organism: Galagoides demidoff (assembly GCA_963574575.1). Classification (NCBI taxonomy): domain Eukaryota; kingdom Metazoa; phylum Chordata; class Mammalia; order Primates; family Galagidae; genus Galagoides; species Galagoides demidoff. The sequence continues at coordinate 885 of CAUYQV010126672.1, read as the reverse complement.
AGCTGAAACATATTTAAGGAAATATTGACTATTGCATGATCAGTCTTGGTTCAGTCACTTTGAAAAATGCATTACCCTAAACAACTGAAGTTATCTCCTCATCTGTAAAGTGGGGTCACTAATTATAGCTCACCAGGACCACTATGAGGACTTATCTAATTAAATATAAAAACATGTGGTACCTGTGAGGAAATGCAGTTAGTCTAAAGTGATTCTAAAACTGTTAGCCGAAAATGACAAAATGTATTATTGCTTTGCAAATAAGAAATTTGGAATCATTTGATGTGCTTGCTTTAAAATAAAGGCAATTTGACTCCTTGAAAGGAACTAGTTTTTGTTTACATGAAGGTCTGTCTGTCAGCAACACCTTTACAGCATCTTTGAACCTGCATTACCATTAGCATTCCCACATGTTGTCCTTAATCTTCACCATACTCCTGTCCTGCGGTTTGCATCCCATATGACGTGATTCATTATTTCTTCAAAGTACAGCCTACATTTACCTAGCTTTTCTCTCATCCACAAACCTGGTCACAATATCCCCTCATCCATCCACTATGCGGAAGCTAAAAAAATGAATGAAGAAATGGATTTTGATTCCAAGGATGGAATCAGATTCTGAACTCCGTGAGGCATAGTGTTAGGCGTGGCTAAGGGGGAAGAGTTAAAACATGTATTTTACGTACATTACTAGATTGAAACAAGAAAGCATTATAAAGAAATGCAATATTCTTATATTTGATCGTGCTTATTAGACATGTCGACCTGTAGGAATAACTATAAATATACTTTTAGAAGTTGTGTTGCGGCTCGGCGCCTGTGGCTCAATCGGCTAAGGCGCCAGCCACATACACCCAAGGTGGCGGGCTCGAATCCCCAGCCCGG
>CAUYQV010126671.1:0-16532 GCA_963574575.1 Galagoides demidoff | reverse complement strand
GCCAAAGGTTTATCGATTTTGTTGAATTTTTCAAAAAACCAACATTTTGAATAATTCTTTTGTTTTTGACTTCATTTAATTCTGCTCTAATCTTAGTTATCGCTTTTCTTCTGCTGGGTTTGGGGTTGGAATGTTCTTCCTCTTACAGTTGCTTGAGATGTCCCATTAAGTTGTTGACTTCCTCTCTTGCCATTCTCTTGAGGAAGGGTTGGAAGGAGGGTAAACATTGGGACCATTCCTATGGTTCATATTGCAAGGGTACCTGTCAAATCTATTAAGTATAGAGTATAAATGTCTTAACACAATAATTAAGTAAATGAGGTGAAGACTATATTAACTAGTTTGAGGTAAGCATTCCTATAAAAGCAGCACATTGTACCCCATAAAAGACATCAATGTATATATGATCTATGTGTTTATGATGAAAGAAAGAAAGAAAGAAAGAAAGAAAGAAAAGAAAAGAAAAGTAAAGAAAAGAAAAGAAAAGAACAGAAAAGAAAAGAAAGGAAGGAAGGAAGCAAGGAAAGAAGGAAGGGCATGTGACTTGGTCAGAGCTGAAAATGCTGGGACAAAATGGCTTCAGTTCTCCTGCAGGACGTGGAGACAGGTTAAGCTGGTAAGCTGTGTGCCTCATCTCGGGAGCCTGCAGCAGTGAGTCTGACTGAGCATAGAGCCAACGCTGAGGAAGCAGACCCAATAAATGGTGTGAGAGGCTGTGTGTCCTGCTCATCAGGCTTGTCTGAAGCCTCAAGGAACTCTCCTCTGTATTCCAGCAGTTGGCTGCCCTGTGAGGTTGTTTAAGAGGCCTAAGGACATATCACTTTTCTTTGGTTTTCTCCCTTTTTTTCTGCCTGCTTGCTTTCCTTCCTTCCATTATTCTTCTCTTCCTTCTTTGTCTCTCTCTCTTTCTTTTTCTCTTTTTCTTTCTCTTTCTCTCTCTTTCTTTTTATCTCCTTCCTTCCTTCCTTCCTTCCTTCCTTCCTTCCTTCCTTCCTTCCTTCCTTCCTTTCTCTTTCTTTCTTTCTCTCTCTCCCTTTCTTTTCTTTTCTTTCTTTCTCTCTCTCTCTCCTTCCTTCCTTCCTTCCTTCCTTCCTTCCTTCCTTCCTTCCTTCCTTCCTTCCTTCCTTTCTTTCTTTCTTTCTTTCTTTCTTTCTTTCTTTCTTTCCTTTCTTCAGAGTCTTACTCTGTCACCCTCAGTAGAGTTCTGTGGTGTCATAGCTCACAGCAGCCTCAACTCTTGGGCTTAAGTGATTCTCTTGCCTCGGCCTCCCAAGTAGCTGATAGGTCCCTGCAACAAAATCCAGCTGTTTTTTTTTTTTTTTTTTTTTTGGTATTTGTCATTGTAGTTTAGCAGACCAGGGCCAGGTTCAAGCCTGCCAGCCCCAATGTGTGTGGCTGGTGCCCTAACCATTGAGCTTGGGCACCAATCCAAAATTTACATTTTTTTATAAATTCAGCAAGAACTTCCTGAGTGCTACTGATGTTTGGGCATATAGGGAGTCAATTCTCTAACTTCTTGCATAGTGATTTGCAGTTTGGGATACTGCTTATGGAGCCATTGAAATAAACATACCTAACACCACTTCTGTAAATTGCAATTCAAAATTTCTCAGGCAAGTTCTAAGGAATTCTATTAACAAACTGTGATTTCAATGAACAAATATTTTTGAAAAACTAACCTTTTGTGATTCATTAACTAGTGAAAAAGACATCATTAAAATATTCTAACACCATAGACATTCTTGATTATAAAAATGATTGTTGAAGTACAGCTGACCCATTGTTTTCTGTTTATTTGATTGTTTTGCAAAACTTTCATCAGATGAGTCTCTGATTAATTCATTTGGATTTTGAGCATAAGAAAAATACAAGATATTTAATTTTTGTAAAACAGTTGTAAAATAGATAAGGTTAAAGATACAGCCATAAAACAGAGAATTTGGAGTATTTCTTGAAGGAAAAAGGAAATTATTGGAGAATTTTATGTAGAAAGTCCTATCTGTACCCTAAAAAGTAAACACTGGTTTCAGAGTTAACATCTCAGTTCTGAAAGGAGGAAAGGGTTGAAAGGGAAACTATTATAGTAATCAAAAAAGAGTAATAAAGGTGGCCTGAAGTTAGATAGAAAGAGAAATTCTGGAAAGTCAATAAACTGAATGTCATGAGTTGTTGCATTGGGATATATACTAGAAGGACAAATGGAAATTGAATTCCAAACTTGAAATCCCAGATTCACATCATATCCTTAGGGACCTTCCCAATCTCTCAATTGATATTGATACTTTCTGCATCCTCCATTAATATGGTATATTCTTCTTTCATTTTACATGCCAAACTCCATAACTGTGTATTAGTTCAGTATTTACCAATATATATTATTACACAAAACCATATGATATCAGAAGGCGAAACTACATTTTTCTAATGTTTAGAATAAATATGTATTAGCGGGTTAATATATGGTGAAGAATAAGAAGCAAAAGACGAACCCAACTTATCCATAATATGGTTCTATTATATTGTGGGATATTGTGTATTTAAGCCAATTTGAGATTTTATTACCAGTCACTGTGATCTATTTATTTTCCCATTCCTTCTAGGCTTATTCATGTTATATACTATCATTGTATTTTCTCTTCCCTCATATGTGAAGTATTCACATGATACCTATCCTTAAAGATTTTTTTTCCTAAATCTTTTCATGTGTAATGTGAGAAAGAGCCGGAAATACTAAGTGCATAAAATCTAATTAGAAGACTAACTGGGTTCTTAGAAAAATCAAATAGACAGGATAATACAGTATGAGCATCTGCATAAATTCTAGACAAGGCTCAGGTAGTTTTTAAGGATATTGTGAGCAAAGTTTGATATTGATCCCAGTACAAATATGAGCATAGATTTCCAAAACTAAAAATGTTTATGACAACTAAAACAATAAAATTTGATGTAACTTATTCCTCTAATAAAAATAGAATATGTATCAATACTCCTAGTTCTAGTTCAAGTCTTTCTTCTAAAAATGGATAGATACTGGACAAAATATATAAAACAATTGTTATCAGAAAATGGAATTTACTCAGCATTAGGATTATAATCTCCAAAAGAAGGAAAATAGAATCATTATAAAAGCTCCAGCTTTCTGCTTAAAAGTAATCCCTGGTCTAAAGTAAGAAACAGAAACCAAGAAGCACTCTACAGTCTCAACAAATTAGGAAGAAACCGAGACTGGAGTTGAGAGAAGCTGAAACAGTTGTATATGAAGGGTGAATACAAAAGAAGAGGTAGTTATTCTTTAGCTGAATGATAATAATTGTGTATGTTGGACAAAATTCTGAAAGGCCAAATATAAAACAACTGTGAAGGTAAATAACAAACTCATAAATGGTTGGGAAATGTTAGGGATTCTAACTGGCTTGAGTAGAGAAACCTCATTCTGCACACAATATATTTAAGAGATACCAGAAGTGTCATCCCTTAGTACCACTACCAAACTAGTCCTAGAATAAACTAGTCTCACTCTAACAAAGTTTACAAACAAATCTCCAAGGAATGAAAGTCACTGGGAAGCAACCTATCTGTTGGATAAACATACTTCCACATTCTTGGAAAGACCATAAGAAAAAAAAATGAAAAACTTAATAACAGAGCATTCATAATATCTAACAAACAATAAAACTTATGACACGTGGAAAGAAGCAGCCAAACATGAACCATAATAAGAATAAAACATACTGTTTTGGATACAACAATATATCCAAAAATTCCAGAGATGCTAGAAATAGTACATGAGGACCTGAAAACAGGTGTTAAGACATGTATAAAGATATCAAATAACACACAAATATATTATATTATATGTCATTATGTTATGACATGTATAAAAATATAAAATAAAACACAAAGATATTACATATATCTTATATATATAAGATATTATATAGTACTATATAGAAATAGTACATGAGGACCTGAAAACAGATGTTATGACATGTATAAAGATATGAAATAAAACACATCTGATATTTCAAAAAGAAATAAAACTTTTAGAATTTGACCATAATATTAAAGAAATAAAAAAATCATTAGATTAATTTAACAGGTTAAAATTTTAGAAGAAAATATTAGTGAATGTGAGTTATAACAATAGAAATACAACTGCAAGTGGAAAAAGGAAAAGAATGAAAAAATCATTTTACTATAGGGATATTTACACTAGAAGTTTCATCACAGCTCAATTCATAATCACCAAGATGTGGAATCAACCCAAGTTCTCATCAACCCATGAATGGTATTGGTCCATTTCCTCCACATTGTCAAATTTCTGAGTATAGAGTTTCTTGTAGTAGTCAGAAATAATCTCTTGTATCTCAGTGTTATCTGATGTTGTTTCCCTTTTTTCATTTCAGATTGAATTTATTACAGATTTTACTTTTCTGTTTCTAGTTAATCTGGCCAAATTTTATCAATTTTATTTATCTTTTTGAAGATCAAACTTTTTTTCCCTGGATTTTCTGAATGAGTTTTCAAAATTTCATTTATTTTTGATAAAATTTTGGTTATTTCTTTTGTTCTGCTAGGTTGGAATTGGATTACTCTTCCTTTTTCACTTCTTTAAGATGATTCATTAGGTCATTGCTGAGCTCTCTTTCTGTTTTTTGGATATATGCATTTAATACAATAAATTTCTCTCTTAGGTCTGATTTGCAGTAATCCATAGGTTTTGATACCTTGTAACTTCATTGTTGCTATGTGTGAAGAATTCAATAATTTCTTCCTTTATCTCTTCCTTGGCCCAACACTAATTCATCATAAGGTCATTTAGTTTCCTGGTCTGAAGTAAGAAGCACATATGTGAATGCTTTTGTGTGGGGATAAAAGTTTTTGCTGGAGTTGAGTTCTGCCTTTATAGACTTGTGGTCTGTGAAAATACAAGGTATAACTTCAATATTTTTGATTTTGTTGAGATTTGTTTTGTGACCTAGGATATGATCTATTTTGGAGTATGTTCCATAGGCTGATGAGATAATGCATATTCTTTAGGAACGCTTTGGGATGTTGTGGTCTATATATGTCTATTAAGCCCATTTGTTCTGGTGTTGCCTTTAAGTCCTTTGTTTCTTTGTCAAGTTTCTGTTTAAAGGATCTGTCCTTTTCAACCAGAGGGTTATTAAAGTCCCTAGCTATTATGATGTTATGGAATATCAGATTTCTCGGGCCAATTAAGGTCTATTTATAAATCTGGGAGCATTTAAGTTGGGTGCATAAATATTTATAAATAAAATGTTCTGTTGATATATTGTCCCCTTAACCAGTATAAAGTGACTGTCTTTGTCTTTCTTAACTTTAGTTGCTTTTAATCTACTTGCCTCTGTAAATAAGATTGTGAAACTCTTTTCTTCTAATTTCCATTTGCCTGAAATATCATTTTCTATTCCTTTACCCTGAGTCTTGTTATGTCTTTTTGGTTAGGTGTGTTTCTTGAAGACAATCTAAGGTTGACTTATGCTTTTTTATCCAAATGGCCAGCCTATGCCTCTTCAGTGGGGAATTAAAAGCCATCAACATTTATTGAGGGAATTAATAAGTGTGTCAGAGTTCTAGTCATCTTTTTTGTAAAAGTCTGATGTTTACTTTATACTTTGCACCATTGTGGCATCTAGGTTTTGTCCTTTAGTTTAGAGATGAAATTTTGCAGGTGGTCCGTTGTGATGCTCAGTGTGGAGAATAGGTCTAAGTATTTCCTGTAGAGCTGTTCTTGGTGTGACAAACTTCCTCAATGCTTGTATATCAGTAAAAGATTTGACTTTTTTCCATCAATTGTGAAGCTTATTTTACCATGATACAGAACTTTGGGATGAATTTTTTTTGTTTAAGAAGGTTAAAGGTAGCTGACCATTCTCTTCTAGTTTAGAAAGTTTCAGCTGTAAGATCCACTGTCACCCTGATGGATCTGTCCCTTTGGTTCAATTGGCACTTACTCCTAGCTTCTTATAGTATTTTTTCTTTTTCTTGACTTTGGACACATTCATTATGTTGTGTCTTAGAGATGCTCTATTTGTATTGAGACAACACAGAGTTTGATATCCCTCTAAAAGGGGTGTTTTGGAATCTTTAATGATAGTTGGGAAGTTTTTGTTTACATCTTCCAGTAGGAATTCCATTCCTTTGGGACATTATTATTCCCCTTCAGAAATACCTATAATTAAATATTTGAGTCCTTCATGAAGTTTCATAATTCTTTGGGTGAATATTCAGCCTTTTCCCTCTTCCCATTTAGCTGCCTGTATTAGTTCAAGAGCTTTATCCTCTAGCTCTGAGATTCTTTCTTCTGCATGGTCTAATCTCTTAATGATGCTTTCTACTGCATCTTTAAGTTCCCTGATTGACTCCTTTTATTCCTTAAACTCTCATGGCTTTTCTTTATTCTTTCTATCTTTCATCAATTTTTTGGTTTTGTTTTTCCACTTTCTTATTAATTCCTTTTATTGTTTTGTCACACATTTTTTAATGCCCTTTCTGTCATTTCCATTACTTCTTTACAGGTAGAATTCTGTGTGGTAGCTATTCTGGTTGTTCATGATGCCAACATTTTTCTGTTGGTTCCCCCTCACGTGTGTTTTCTTCTCATTCATTTCCTTTCCCTACATTTTCCTTCTCACTATATCCTTTACGTTAAATTACCTTATCTCAGACCTTACTTGTTGAAATGGCTTTTTGGTATAAAGCCAAAGGAATATAAGGGTAGAAAACAAGAAGGGTAAAAGAAATGAAAAAGATGAAGAGAAAATAAAAAGAAGGGGAAATAGAAGGAAATGATTAAATAAATGAAGAGAAAAGGACAGTAAGAGAGAGAGATAGGAGAAATGGTGGTGTTCGGAGAGGTTCTTTAAGCACACCTACAGCTCTACAACATTCAGGGACCAGACTGGGTGAGTCCCTCCAAGTCAGGAGCTCCTTCTCCTTAACAACCTGGGAAAAATCAACACCCCACCTCTGCCAAACATATAAGGGAATAAACAGCATGTCACAGTAAGGACCTAACAATACCTTCTTTCCAAAGACCAAAGTTGGAAGGATGCCCCAATACCATAAGCTCGTGGCTTGCTCAAGTAAGACCAATGCTGTGACTCAACTGCCAGACCAATTCAAATATCCTTAAAGCCTTAGAGAGAAGAAAAAAAAATAAACAATAGTAAAAATATATTTTAAAAAATAAAAATATTATTGTATAAGATAAAGAAGGAAAAAGTAGAATATCTTAGGTTTTGTGTGGGAATTTTATGTGGCAAAAGATTAAAAAAGTGGAAATATTAAAAAAGAAAGGATAAAAGGGGCTAAAAAACAGTAAAAAAAATGGAAAAGCCCTTGCTATTTAAAAAAGTAAAAATGAAAACATAAAAATACTACCAATCCATTAAAAAAAAACTAAACAAAAACAACTACCACATCAATAAAAGAAAAAAAAAAGGAAAATAACAAAACTGAGAAAAAAATTTAAAAAGAAGCAAAAATTGTAAAACTCATGCGTGTGTGTGTGTGTGTGTGTGTGTGTGTGTGTGTGTATTACACTATATTTCATGGATACCAGGTGGTGCTGTGGTGTTAAAGAAATGGACAACACAGCTGGATTACCGTGTATGATAGGTGTTGGAAGCCACTGTTTAGTTGCAAAGGAGACTGGATATTCTCTTCCTGACTTCTTTGCCCTCAATCTGGGCCAGTTTGCTTCATCACCATTCAGTCCCTGTGGAACTGTGGTCCTAAATCTCTCAACAGTCTTCCCAGGAGGCCCTTTAGTGTCCCCTGACAACAAAGGAGTCTTCCCTGGGAGCAGAAGTACTCAGCTCATCCTAAGAAAGGTTGCTATGGCTCAGCAGGTGCACCAGAGCGTGCCGTGAACTAGGGCCCTGTGGATTGTTCCTCACTTGGTCCACAGTCTTCCCACATTCATGGCACTGCACCAGAAGCAACGCTGATGGGAGATGCTCTATGCCAGGATTTCAACCATGGCTGCTGAATGCTTTTTGAGTCTACTTATTGCTCCAGTGAGCACCCCAGTCCAAAACCAAAATACTACAGGACATTCCTTTCCTATCCCCATTCATCCACAGGAAAGCCAGCTGACTGGCCAGCCTCTAGCCAAGCATTTGCCTTCTGCATCAGTTTTCCTTAGCTCCAGCCCTCCTTGTTGGCTCTTGAGGTCTCCTGCTGCTTCATGGTGTCCCCAGAGTGATATTTCTGTACAGATTTCCTCAGCCAGAGGTGGTTGAAGGCCACTCTAGCCTGTCTTACCATGAGTAGCTGGCCAAGAGATGCCTCTAGTCCACTGTCTAGCTCCACTCCCTAATACTTCCAATGTTAATGCTTTTCCTGAATAATGCAGTAGTCTATAGCCATAAAATATGCACTGCTGCAAACAGGCTAATCAACTAATGTTACAATCTTTGATTACGAGGAAGGAAGAAATTGTGACAGCAAGTCTATGTAACTGTTAATATTTCAAAATAGCAAGCTGCACTGCACTATGTTTAATATGCTGCCTCGGGTAGACTTACCATTGCAAAGTATTGTAAGCTATGTATGATCTGTGGTACAGCCACTATATGCCATCAAAGCTAATTCATTCTAAACAATGTTGGGTATCTAGAGGTTGTTTACGTCTTCTTACAAAAATTGTGCAACCAAAATCAACAGCATTCATATCTATCACACTGAGGACATTTCTTTCATATTGATGTATTTAGGAATTTCATATTCTCAGTAAATAACAAAAATTTCTAAGGGTTTATTTAAGTTTTTCTTCCCTAAAACACTCATAAAATTCTCACTGTTTTCTATGATGGTGAATTAATTGCACAGGCAATGAAACTGCCCTATTCACTCCCTCTCAGTTTTAAAACAGTCATTAATGATTTTATATACATGCACGTTTGCATGCTCACATTATGTGTTTCACATATGTGGAAACTTCATAGCACAAGGTTTAAAAAATATATAACTAACTTTTAAAATCAAAATCATAAAAAAACAACAACAAATTTTTGATCAGTAATACAGGAGTTTTATATTGATCATGTCCTTTTATTAAATATGGATGACTACTTTAAAATAATGTGGACTTTTTATAGTTAGTAAATTAATATATAATGGTGAGTGTGTTTATAGATAGCTGTATGCATATTATTTATTAATTTATTGGACAATTATTAGTTGCATGTTATGTCCAGGTCTCTAAGAATGTGATCAATTTCTCTTATAAACCAAATTGTGACTCACAAATTGTTATTGTATATTTAGTTAAATATAAAATAATTAATGTCTCCTTTTAGAAGAAGTCATCTAAAGAGAATAAAAATACTTCTAGTTTATATTGGCAATGCATTTAGGTAGAATTTTAATCCACTCTAAACTCCCTCCTGGGAACTATAATTTTATAGCAACTTCAAAGACAGGAGGAAAGCAAACTCAAGGGATGGAATATATCAATTCTTTCAGTAGCTATAGATTTAGTAGTAGACATTTAAGTTCCTTCTGACATATTTATAACATGTATACTGCCACCATAATCCTCTGTATAATAATGGATGTTATGTTTATGTTGTGTTTAATGGATTCAAACATAAGAAGAAAACAACAAGAATGGCTAATTTTTATTTACATTGCTGTCTTACTTTTTGATGATATAAGGAAATATATGCCTGAACCAGTGGTTTGACATCATATCAACAAAAATCTAAAAAGTTCTGATTATCAACATATTGTCATATTTAGACAAAAAATATGACCCAGTCTTAAACAGAAACCAATTATTGGGTAAACTGAGTAGCAGTTGGTTTTGAAAGTTATCTGTTCACAGCTTGAGAGAGTTAAAATGATATGTTGATTAGAATTACTATGGCTCATTAATATAAATATATGCTTTTCTTAGCATTTTAATTCCATTTTTAAGGTTTTCCACTTCATTGTATTATGGATTAAGAGTATTGGTTAGGTTGCACACAGCTTTTCTTTCTTTTTCTTTTCTTTTTTTTTTTTTTTTTATAGAGACAGAGTCTCACTTTTATTGCCCTTGGTAGAGTACATGGGCGTCACACAGCTCACAGTAACCTCCAACTCCTGGGCTTAAGCAATTCTCTTGTCTCAGCCTCCCAAGTAGCTGGAACTACAGACGCCCACCACAATGCCTGGCTATTTTTTGGTTGCAGTTTGGCTGGTGCTGGGCTTGAACCCACCACCCTCGGGATATGGCACCGGTGCCCTACCCACTGAGCCACAGGCACTGCCCTGCACACAGATTTTCATCCATCCACTAACAAATACTAAGCTGTCACATGATAGCATATATTCTAGCCAATGGTTCATTATTATGGTACCATGACAATTTAGATTGTATAACACTTGACCAATTATTTAAAATAATATTTAATTTTACTGAACTCTTTCATAAAAATGAGGATCTGGAAAAGTAAAAATCTCTAATATTAATAATGACAGTTCTAGAATTCCTCTTCTTAATGCAATTAAGAAACACTGAAATAACTAATTTTCCTAAGGTAGGAAATATTTAGTCTCAATAAAATAGTTACTGAAGACAAAGTCTCTGTGTAATCTACTGTGAAATAAAAATATAAAATTAAAAATGTATAATAATGTTAGGCTACATTGTCTAAAGTTGCCTAAAAGTTGAAATGTCATTAGTGATTTCATAAGGTACTTCACTCTTTGCAAGTATTTGCAAGTATATCCTCCTCATACACCTAACATCTGTTATTCAACTTTAGAAATTTGATTAGTTGATATATGTCCACAAATATATTATGTAGTAGAGAAGGAATATTTGATGCTCTTTTTTTTTTTTGCTTAATCAAATCAAAAAGATTTGTAAATCAATCCTTTATGCCATTTATGCTGTCTCCTCGTTTAAAAACTAAACCAGTAATAATTTGGTGTAAGTCCACCTTTTCTTTTAGAAAAGAGATGAACAGATAGAAGCAATAAATGAAACTAAGTAATTCAAACAAGACCATGAAAGCTAATTAGGATGTTAAGCTGGCAGCAATACTATTGGCTGCCATGATTTGGACAATGGTCTTTGTTTTATTGCAATGTCATCTTCTAATACGGGAGATTTTCTGGGTGCAAAGAAATGATCAAAATTATGAGTCTCTTTTGCTGTCAAACAGTTATAGTTGCATTTTTCCATCTGTCCAGATCAGATTATCTTCAGGACTTATATTTGTTATCTCTTAATGTCACTGATAGCTTGCAAAATACAAACTTAAAATATAAAATGAAATTAAATAACTCAAGATTCTAGTTTCCTGCCTGTATTTCCCGCACAAAGGCTCTTCTACCCCTTTTACTTAAAATAAAGTATAAAAAATGAGGCACAAATGTTTAAATATTTCTGTTATTTAAGTTTTAAAATAACTAGCGTATATGATCCTATATTTTTGATAAAGCACCATGCATCTGTATTCAGTTTTTAAACTTGAAAGCATGAGCATTACAACAAATGGATATTTTCAAGATGCTAACCGCCAAAGGAATAAAGAAAATTTGTATACCATTATTCCCTCCTTCAATTTTCTTTGTCAAAATAGAGGAAATGATGTCTATAAATTATCATATTTAGGTAATTATAGGTAGCAGCATATGTAATATAAATAAGTTAAATAAGTACTAAAATATTAAGTAAAACAATAAAGTGTATCAAAAACTTTAAAATGGAAATATTTTAGTATAAAAATTTGAGGAGTGCCATAATTTTTTTGGTGAGGGACTTGAGTCCAGCATAATAACTATTAGCAGCCTTCTCTAGCCATCATGGCAAAGCAGGTATGATATTTGGATGAGTAAAATAGTAATGGATGACAGGTCAGAGGTGACAAAAATGTATGTAGGTAGAGAGAACTCAAGAGATAGCTAAAATAATAATAATAAGACACCAAACAACAAAACTTCTCTGAGTGTGGTTTCCTGTCATTCAAATTCAGTTTTTTTCTAACATTTTGAATTTATTAAAAACTCCAACTCATATTTTTCTATGAATTACTTTTTTTCCAAGCCATGCCTTCAGTTTATTTGTTATTCACTTGGATCCAGTGCTCCTAATTATAACAAAATCCTTGAAAACACTTTAACTCCCTTTCTCTTTCTCCATCTGTTTTAGCTGACAAAGTGTGACACCTAATTAAACTCACTTTTCTGCTTTCTCCGTGACTAACTGCACATATCAGAAATGACTTCTCCCTCCCTAATTCAAGTCTGCACATTTCAAATGATCACTTCATTCTATCTGGAAGTCTGTCTGTTTTATATATTTATATTCTTTAATCTCTTACCACTCAGAATCACCATTGCTCATTCTTCTATATTTCTCTCAATTTTCTTTTACCGTCTGCCTTCTTCAGTCTCAGCTAATGACTTTGACTCCTGCAGGATTGAAAAAACAGAAACAATTTGAGAGGATTCATTTTATTGTATCAGGATTAAGTACACATGCCTATGAATCTGTACTTTCTGCCTTCCCTCCTGCTACTGTGGACGAAAGATCCCTGCACTTACCAACCAAAAGGCAGTCAGCCCGTCTGATAGGCCTGAGAAGGCTTTTAGACAGGAACGGGGAAATGGGGCTGGGAGAAGAAGGAGGGTCAGGAGAGGTGATTGGGCACAGCCAACAGGCCTGTAAAATCCCGGGCAAGAAGTTTCATAACTGCCACAGAGAGCCTATGTGACCTAGGCAGTGGTTAGTCAATAGTTGTTGCTGGGTGGGGCATAGCAGGAGGAAATACCCACAAAGGGATTGAGTGGCTGAAGTCCACCTGAGTGAACAGGGAGCTGATAACCATGAGCCATTTTGATTTGAAAGAGCCAACCAGAGTGCCACCTATACCAGAACACTGGGCTTAAAATCTCCTAGGTAAAGAGCCAAAAGCAGCAACCTATTCAAGAACCTCTCCAGTACACAGGAGGCTTGGCTTTCTTCTCAGTAAATTCTTTTGCTTTTGCTTACTTGAGGTCCATGAATTCATTCTTTAATTCCTCAGACCTAGGACCCAGCAGGAAAATTCCAGTATCATCTTTACATGGGCTTTGGAATCTACCCCATCTCTTTTTCTCCAAAATTTACTCCTGCTCTCTTCTACAGTATGTGTCTTCATTTCAAGGGACTTATGAACATAGATGGTAATAAAAACTTCATGTTGATGACCCTTATATCAAACTCCTCTAAATTTTCACATTCTTATTCAGCATCCTCACACAGATGTCTTATAGAGATCTCAAATTTAGCATGTCAAAAAAACAATTGTTTTTGATGTTCCCATTTCATTCTCTTTTAATCTCTGCCAACTCAGTAAAACTTGCCACTTCTAATCATTTGCTGATGTCAAAAAATCAAGGAATTATTTTATCTTCTCTTCAACCTCCAAAATCTAATGTATCAGCAATTATTGGATAGTTCTGTTTTAAAAATATATTCCAATGTCTAATGTTTTCACTTTGTACCAGCTCTACTATTACCATGTTAATCCCCATCATTTATTCCAGATTATTTAAATAGCCTCTCACCGTTCTCTCTACTCCCATAGACACATATAACCCCTACAAACTATTCTTCACACACTTGCATAAAACTCTTCAAAGTGGATTCCCTTTGCCCTTGAAGTAGGTTCTGAACTCTTTCTTCTGGAAAAACAGCTCTTCATCTTCTGCCTTCTTAACAAGACCTTAAAGATGCCCTCAGCTTCGCCTTTCTTTCCCTTAATTCTATGGTCCTGTCATACTGTCTTTCCTTGAGTTTCTTAAAGACTCTATCTGCATTCAAAAGAATGGGGGGTGGGAGGAAGCAGGAACTATTTATTGAAATCACAAAGTCAATGGCTAAGAGAAGGCTGAAACTTTCCGTTGACAGTGTTTAAACATCTTTTAAAGAAGTATCATTTAAAGAATATTAGAAGATGGAAGTGATAAAAATTCCCTTCACAACGTCTATAGAAAACTAATGAGAGGTTAAGCCTATTCTTTTTTTGTAAGATTGCATTATAATTTTCTTTCTTATGCAAGTTGAAAATCTTTGATATCTTTAACACACCCAGCAAGAGCTATGCAGTCCTGAGCACTGTATATAGACATTCATTTCTGTTTCTCTGGCTGTATCTCTTCCGCATGCTGGTGTTATTTTTTTCTTTCTGAGTATGTAATTTATGCTTTGGATTTGCTATTCTTCTTGTCAGCTATGTTTCATTTTATGCATGCTGATTCTAGCAATAGAGATCTTTTGAAATTGGTAAAGCAGCTCTGTAAACCAATACTACCACAAAAATTGTCACTGTACCACATGGAGATCTAGAGTAAAAAGAACTACTGAGAAATATCATTCTCTCCACGTGAATATAGATGTGATTTTTTTTAACGGAATAACTTGAATTCTACCTCATTTGAAACAAAAAAATCCATTTCTCATTTTGTATGTTTTATTAGAAATCATCACTAATAGGAGTATGAAAAAGTATTACAATTACATGAGCTATAACATAAATTATAAGAAAGAGCATTTGTTTAGGATCTTTGGTTCAAGGAGAGACTTCAACAGCAAGTCCCAGTAGCCCTAGATCACTTCTTCATTCCCATGCCAACCTGTAGTAAGTGGTAGCACGTCCTACCACCCTAAATCAAGAAATAGGTTTGTGGTGGAGCAAGAAATAAAATACTTGCTCCAAAATGGCTGGTCTATGGACGATGCTCTGGGTAAACATTACCAAACTGGATTAAAGGACTGGAACAGCACGAATTATAAATCTTAGGAAGCTGAGACAGGAGGAAGTGTAGCCACAATCTCTCTCTCTACAGAGGCTTTGGTCTCAGGGATTCCAAGAATGATGTTGGAGTAAGTAATCTATGACCACTGAGAGTAAGCGACAGGATAGATTTTATTGATAGAATAAAAAAGGAAGATAAGACCTCTGGTGCAGCAGAGGGGGGAACCCAAGTGCGTAGACCAGATGCGCCTTCAGCCACTTTTCTCATCTTCTGTCTAGGGAGATGGAATGTATGACTGCAATATGTCATAGTCAGCAAGGGCTTGTGGACAGCAGTTAATTTTAAAACAGTCATTTTACAGGAATGTGGTCCCTCTTGGAGTGTAATCTCTGCTTGGGGAGTGACAGCCTAGGTGGAAAGCCAGACAGACTGGTTTTCATGCCAGGTGTAATGTGGTGTTATCCTCGCATTCTGGAAGGCCCAGGCAGTTGGACTGCCTGAGCTTAGGAGTTAGAGACCAGCCTCAGCCAAAGCTAGATCTTGTCTCTTAAAAATAGCCAGGAGTTGTTCGGCATCTGTTGCTCAATCGGCTAAGGCACCAGCCACGTACACCTAAGGTGGCGGGTCCGAATCCCCAGCCCGGGCCCGCCAAAACAACAATGATGGCTGCAACCAAAAAATGGCCGGGCATTGTGGTGGGCACCTGTGGTCCCAGCTACTTGGGAGACTGAGGCAGGAGACTGGCTTGAGCCCAGGAGTTGGAGGTTGCTATGAGCTGTGATGCCATGGCATTCTACCCAGGGGGATCGCTTGAGGCTCTGTCTCAAAAAAACCCAAAAAAACCCCCCAAAAACAAAAACAAAAATAGCCGGGAGTTGTAGTGGTGCCTGTAATCCCAGCTACTGGGGGGCTGAAGCAAGAAAATCACTTGAGCCCAAGAGTTTGAGGTTGCTGTGAGCTATGATACCATTGCACTCTACCAAGGGTGACAAAATGAGACTCTGTCTTAAAAAACAAAATGAAACAAACAAACAACACAATCAAAAAAAAAGACTGATTTTTATGTGTCGTTTTGGGCCCAGGGAATGTGGTGTGTGCTCAAGCTGGTCTGTGGGCATGTTTAGGCCTAAGAAATGCAGTCTCTTTCCAGCTCTGAGTGGGGGGAACCCTGTATCAGGACATATTTTCCACATCAAGCAGAACTTAAATGAGGAAAAAGCAAGTGGCATGCATGACTGGGTGTATCTGGTCCAGGAGGCTTCTCTCTCTCCTAATCAGCTGCTGGGATTATTGAATTTCAGAAGCACCTCCTGGAAAAACAAGGAGATATTAAGGGTGGTTTTCATTTCCACTATCTATATATAGTATATTTGATCTCTTTTTGATATCGGAATTCCAGGTTCTTGGTCTCAGCGGTTCGAAGAATGAAGCTACAGACCACAGGATCAGCAGTAGGTTAGGTTTTATTTAACAATACAAGTGTTAAATAAGAAAGAACCAAACCTCCTTGCAGAGCAGGATCAGCAGTAAGATGGGTTTTATAATACAAGTGTTACAGCTCTCACAAAGAACCAAACCTCCTTGCTCTCCTGCTCTTTTGGAGCTCTGTGTTTGGGCTCTCTGCTTAGGGGCGTATATAGTGGCAGGTAACCAATGAGCTTCAGGTCTTAAAAACAGACCAATCAGAAGCAGGTTTTGGAAATAGACCAGTCAGGGATGCGTCAGGAGACAGTACAGTGCCAATGTCTTCTCTCGCTTGTGTCGGGCTG
>CAUYQV010126670.1:0-37499 GCA_963574575.1 Galagoides demidoff | reverse complement strand
GATGGCTTCAATCAGCTTAAGAAATGTGCCACCTATGCCTATTTTCTTAAGTGTTCTTGTTAGAAAAGAGTGCTGCATTTTGTCAAATGCTTTTTCTGCATCTATTGAAAGGACCATATGGTCTTTGTTTTTGCTTCTATTAATATGGTGTATTATATTTATGGATTTGGGTATGTTAAACCAACCTTGCATCCCTTGGATGAAGCCTACTTGATCCTTGTCTTTTTTCTTGATGACTCGTTTGACTTCCTATTTAATTTTATGCCAGTACCATGATGTTTTGGTTATTATTTCCTTATAGCATACTTTGAAGTCAGGTAATATGATGCCTCAAGAGTTGTTATAGTTTTAGGATTGCTTTAGCTATTTGCATTCTTTTTTGGTTTCCTATGAACTTTAGGATTGTTTGTGCTAATCCAATGAAAAATGATTTTGGTATTTTGATAGGAATCACACAGAATCTGTAGATTATTTTGGGCAGAATGAACTTTTTGACAGTATTAATTCTTCTGATCCTTGAGCATGGGATTTTTTTTCATTAGTTTGTGCTATCTATGGTTTCTTTCATCATTGCTTTGTATTTGTCCTTGTAGAAGTCTTTCACTTCTTTGGTTATGTATAGTATTTTTGCAGCTATTTTGGATGGGATTGTGTTCTTGACTTGATTCTCAACTTGTTTGTTATTAGTACATAGAAACGCCACTAATTTGTGTATGTCAGGCTGTGTATGTTACATTTCATCTCACAGTGCCCTTTTGTTTAGCATTTATAGTATTTATAGGAGAATTAATTGAGATCTTCTATTAATCTGAAATGGAGAGTAACAAAAGAGGAAGAAGGATCATAGACATGAGAAAGGAGACCTTCTAGGTGATGTCAATTAAAATGTTGTAAACCAGATTTTTTTTTGTTGTAGATTTAGGATTCAGAGATTTTTGACATTGGTTATTTTATTATACACATAATCTACTTTATCTGTAATATTAGTTTTATTTTGCTACTGTAACAAATTACTATAAACTTGATATCTTCAAACAACAGAAATTTATTTATTTATTTATTGAGACAGAGCCTCAAGCTGTCTCCCTGGGTAGAGTGATATGGCATCACAGCTCACAGCAACCTCCAACTCCTGGACTCAAGCGATTCTCCTGCCTCCACCTCTCAAGTAGCTGGGACTACAGGTGCCTGCCACAATGCTCAGCTATTTTTTTTGGTTGCAGCCATCATTGCTGTTTGGCAGGCTCCGGCTGCATTCAAACCTGCCAGCTCAGGTGTATGTAGCTGGCACCTTAACCTCTTGAGCCACAGCTACTGAACCAAACAACAGAAATTTTTAATCATACTTTTCTGAAATTTAGAAATTTGAAATGGCTCTTAGTGGGGTAAGATCAAGGTGTCAGCTGAGTTTCCCCCCCCCCGGGACCTCTAGGAGAAATTAATTTCTTTAACTTTTCTAGCTTCTAGAGGCTGCCTGCATGCCTTAGCTCATAGCTTCCTCCCAGCAATCACATCACTCTGACGTCTGCTCCCTCATCACATCTTCTTTTCTAAATCTGACTCTCCTTCCTCACTCTTTCACTTATAATGACCTTTGTGACTACATTGGGCTCATTCAAACAATTTGGAGTAATCTCTTAGCTCAAGATCTTTAACTTAATCATGTCAGCAAAGTCTCTTTTACTGCGTAAGGCAAAATATTCAGAGTTTCCTGAGATTAGTGTGTGGACATCTTAGGGTGGCTTTTATTTTTCCTGGTAAAATAATTATTAATTTCCCTGACACATTAAAAAAAAATCAACACTACAGGGCAGCGCCTGTGGCTCAAAGGAGTAGGGCACCGACCCCATATACCAGAGGTGGCAGGTTCAAACCTGGCCCTGGCCAAAAACTGCAAAAAATAAAATAAAATAAAATAAATCAACACTACATCAGATCCATCCATCTACTCTCCCTGAATGAATAAATTCGGCAAATGCATAGATATGAATTGACTGCCCAAATCTCTGTCTTAACGGATGTCTCTCTGAACATCTGTTAAATCCTCTGAGCCTCAATACCAACCATCATTTGAAAAACTGAAATATTTTACCAATCTCTTAATTCTGTTGTGGAGATTAATGAGACAATATAGGTGAAAATATCCAGAGCAGTACCCTTCATAAGCTATCAACTAAACTAAAATAGCAACAACAACAATAATAGCAATAAAAAATGGAATTCTGTGGTGAGTGCCAAAAACCAAAAAACCATAGTAAGTATTAGTTATATTGAAGTGACTAATATAGGCCAAGAAGTAGATTGAATAATTTTTATTAATTCAAAGACTAATTTGAAATAAAGTGAAACCATTGTTGAGAATAATAGGGTCTATCTATTCAAGTCCCTTATCAATTTGGACTCCACTTCACTGGTGAAAGTTCTCAACTTCTTTTTCAGTATTTTCATGACAGACAGAGAGTGAGTTTGATATGCCCAAATATTTCCATAACTAAATTAAGTCATCAGAAATTCAATGTTAATCCTGACATGTGCATACAATGCCAACCTTGTAAGGATACTTTTGAGTGAGTACAATTTGCTTTTAATTCTGGCATACCACATTAATGGGGAAGATGTTTGACAACTTAGACCTATCCTGAAGTTTATATTCAAAGACAGATACAGACACTTGCAACAAAATTCATACCCATAAATCCTTGAATTTCTTCTAAAATGCTAACATAGGCTCGGTGCCCCCATAGCTCAGTGGGTATGGCTCCATCCACATACACTGACGGTGGCAGGTTCGAGTCCAGTCCAGGCCAGTTAAGCAACAATGACAACTGCAACAAAAAATAGCCGGGCCTTGTGGCAGGTGCCTGTTGTCCCAGCTAGTTGGGAAGCTAAGGCAAGAGAATTGTTTAAGCCCAACAGTTTGAGGTTGCTATGAGCTGTGACACCACAGCACTTTACCAAGTCTCAAACAACAACAACAAAAATATGCTAGCATAATTCCTACCAAATAGTTCTAAGATTCTTCAGAATAGGTTATTTCTTTGAGCTCAAGGAAGATTGATAATGAGAAATAAATGAAATCTCCAGACATCATCTGCTTCATCTACATGTCAAATTTGCATCTGCATAACTGAAACTATGAATAAATAAGCACCACTGTCTTTTATTTTTGACTATTCTTTTAAACTTAAAGTTTCAAGTTCATTATGTCCAGCTGCTTGTCATAGCTGTAAGAAAGTAAAACCTTTTGAGCCACTGAGGGTTTAACAACCAGATCTTTTAGGGTTTTTGACTTTCCCCAAAGATCTTTCTTTAAGAATGTACTTTAATAAAGATTCTTAACCTTGACATTTGAGAGCATTAAAGTAAGCAATATATCCATACTCCATCTCAACTTCTTCAAGGTAATAAATAGATCACACATATAATGATCCACCCTGAAAATTTTGCCAAATAAATTTCTGTAACAAATGATTTGATGACAGCCATGTACATCAGTTCTTTCTTTTAACGTGAAACTTTATTTAAAATATTTAAAATCTTTCCATCTTTCAATATATGTATCAGATCTGTGATCAGGTGCACTTGTTCCTTCTTTACTTAATCTAAGCTGCTAAAATCTCTTACCAGCTGTGCTTAGGCTCAAGTAATTATGTGCAATATAATAATATCTACTGAAATAATTTTCTCCCTACTAATATCTAAGATGGGCTTCATGTAGTCTCAGGGTATATGCTGGAGGATGTAGACTCACAAGACACCGAGTTGCATCAGGTCAGCATATATTTGGGGATGACTATACTGAAGTAATGAACAGTTAAGCTGAAGACACAATATGGAAGGGAGTTGCCATTTATGGAATGTCTTATATGCCAAGTCCTATTCTAAGAACTTTACATATGTACATATGCTATCTCCTCTTAACAAGAACTCTTTAACGTAGACTAGGTGAGGGTAAATGCCAAAGAGTATGATTAGGCAAAGAAGGGGCATAACGTGTGTGGGAAGAGGTGTGATGGAATTTTAAAGAAACGGTCAAGGAAAAAAGGTGACTGCTGAACAAAGCCTTAGAATACCCAAGTGAGATAGGCCCAGATATACATGCCTGAGACAAAAAGCATTGAATGTAAAGGGAATGCTGTGTCAAAGCCACAAGGAGAAAGTGTGTGTAGCATGTACCACAGGAATGTAGAGAAGAAAGGTTTCACAGGAAAACTAGTCAAAAAATAAGTAAAGATTAAAGGGAGGGGTGGAGCATGAAGGATGTGTGTATAAAGCTTTGTATGTTATAGAAAGTGCTGTGTTTTTGTCCCTGTTTGCCCCTATAATAACCCTTTCTTTTCTGCTCTTCATGGCCCTTGGGAGGGAGAATCTGTAGACTCCCACCACCTTGGGTTCCTTCTCCTGTGGCTTCCATTTATGTCTGGCCAATTGGAAGGATGCACTGGCAGGAAAGTGGACCTCTGTCCTGGTCATGTGTGACCACAGCTCCCCCCCTCAGGCAACCTTCTACCATAGTTCTGTTCTTAAGAGTGTCTTGCTGAAATTGTTCCTTGCTTTTGCAAGGAAAGACTTTCACCTGTTGCAAATTCCTGCTTGTTTCGCTGTTCCTTATGGTTTTACTTAATCCCACAATTCCAAAATATACAAGGTCTGACAATTAAGTTCAATCCTAGAAAAAATGCTGCCCACTTCATTGCTGAATACCTCTACAGTCACCTTTGAAGTACTCCCCTTGGGAAGCTATTTACTAATGCCAGAACCTAGTCAACTCTTCAAAGCAATTTTGGAACTCTTTCTGGAATGACTATTACAGCTGTCATTGTATTATCCTCGATGACCTGAATGTCATCATAATGTATCCCTTTCAGTATTTCCTTTGTCTGTGGATAAAGAAAAAAAAATCACTGGGGGCCAGATCAGGTAGGTGAGTAGAGAGGGTGTTCCAATGCAGTGACTTATTTACTGGCTAACAGCTCCCTCATCGACAGTGCCATGTGAGCTGGTACATTGTTGTGATGCAAGAACCACACCTTTCTCATGCCAAGGTTTTCAGTTAAAATTTTCCTGTTTCTCTATCAGTGTTTACTTTGTCTGCTATGCATCTTATAGTCAGCTGATGATTCTGACATGCAGTTTGACAATTTTTTTGCAGTGTTTTCATCAATTCTGCTTGTTATGTCCTTCCTGACCTCTCTTCATTAGTGACACTTTTTCTCCCCTCAGAAAAAAACATTTAATCCATTTTTACAACTGGTTTCCTTTTTTTTTTCTTTTCTTTTGAGATAGTCTCACTTTGGCACCCTCAGTGGAGTGCCATGGCGTCTTAGCTCACAGCAACCTCAAATACTGGGGCCCAAGCAATTCTCTTATCTCAGCCTCTTGAGTAGCTGGGACTACAGGTGCCCACCACAACACCTGGCCATTTTTTCAGAGATGGGGTATGGCACTTGCTCAGGCTGGTCTCGAACCTGTGAGCTCAGACAGTCCACCTGCCTCAGTCTCTCAGAGTGCTAGGATTACAGGCATCAGCCACCACACCCAGCTACAACTGGTTTTCTTCATGGCATTATCCCCAGAAACTTGGACTAACATAACCATGATTTCACTCTCACTCTTGTAAATTTAACAAGAAATTTACAAATGTTTGTTCATTGCTATAATTTAAACTCCAACATTGTTGTGACAGCACACAAAGACACTCAACAACAATAATGAATATCATTCAGCAACATACTGCTACATGTCAACATGAACACAGCTGTGAGACACTAATATACTAAGGTTATAAAACCTTACTAAGTTATTTGTACAGCATTGCCAGCATAAGTGTACTGTAGTAAGTTTATGGACATAATTGTCAGACCTCATAGACTCTTCATTAGTTTTTTTTCATTTAAATATTTTGAATGTGCAATCTCTTCTACTCTGCCAAAACCCTGAGAGAATAAAACAGAAAGGCACTGGAGGGTTTTGAGAAGAGGAATTACATGGTCTCACTTACATTTGAAAAGAATTATGTTGGCTGCTACTTTGCAAATTGATACTAAGAAGACAAGTGTATACGCAGGGAGACTACTCAAGGATTACAAACTCTGATAAAG
Source organism: Galagoides demidoff (assembly GCA_963574575.1). Taxonomy (NCBI): domain Eukaryota; kingdom Metazoa; phylum Chordata; class Mammalia; order Primates; family Galagidae; genus Galagoides; species Galagoides demidoff. Next base: position 31,398 of record CAUYQV010126670.1, on the reverse strand, counting down.
TAAACTAACAGACACTGATACAACCATATTAAAGATCTCATTATTCTGAAATTTGTCTACTCCGAGTAGTATAACTGATTATGTGTTTTGCTTATGCTTTTTTTGTTTTCATTTTCCGGTTTGAGAGGTGAAATTTTTTGAAATTCTCCTCAACTATGGATAGTTTGGCATTTGTCAATCTGACTCTTGGTAATTTAAAATTTAGGCTCGAAGTCTAAAGTTTAAAAACTGATTACATTCAAAACAATGTGTAGAATCCTGTTAAGTATTGAGGCAACCATGAATGATCCAAGAATAAACAATCATGCTATTCTTGAGTCCGTAAAATAAACATTTTCAAAATATGTGAATAAACATGAAGGAGGGACAATGGTAATATGATGACATGCAAAAGTAAGTACCATAATTGCTCACCTTATAGTAAAGAGGCAGGATTCTCCAGCCACCATCGAACATGTCCCTGCCAATGTCGACAGTAGCCTCATATATCAATAATCTACCACTGTTCTGTATCAGTTGTTAGCACATGGAAGGAATTTATTATAGTACAGACAGGACATGTAAATTTCTAAGGAGAAGGCATTCAGCTCTGATTGTCTTCTCCCAGGGCATATAGTTTCACTGAGATGACAAATACATCCTTAAAGAATGAATAGAGTTGTATTTTCTAATTCTTCTAACAGTGGAGAATGTCACTGGACTATTAACCCCCAAATTGCACTATAGGAATAAAGCAGTTCTAATAAAATATTTTCTGATTCTTAGAATTACTTAAACAAGTTCGCTTTGCCATGCGAGACATGTCAGTTGGCTGAATACATCTTCCTTGTCAAATGAGAAACCCGAACTCAGCAGTGACTCAGGGAAACTCTAGCCGCCCTTGTGACTCTTGTTATTTTAGCTCAGTTTCACAGAGTGAATTCACAGGTGGTAACAGATTTGGGTGCAGTTGAAAGTCACTTCAACCAGATGGTTACAGACAGGGCAAGTGTCCTGGGCCTGTTCTGCTCGCTCTTTGTTTTGGTTTTGCAATAGAAGGCTTGCTGGCTCAGTGTAAATAAAACTATTTTTTTTTTTTTTTAATGAAAGGGAGGTCAAATACTCAAGCATGCCACCTGGCAACACTAAAAGAACCAGCTTGAGCTGACCATGGTCAAGTGGATACTTGGAGTGTAAAATCAACAGAATTAAAGGACAGTGAGAGATGAAAAAATGCCCATGTCATAAAAGAGACAGTTAAAATGACCTCAGTGGAGGTTGACAGTGTTGTCCACCTGGGGTTGTAAACACCAAAAGGGTGACTTCTTCTTTTTACATTCCTTTGTAACAAGCCCAGACAGGGCAGAAGTAAGAGTGAGGAGAGAATGAATTCCACGGGGGGTGTTTAATTTCTGTAAGTGTTAGCACTATTCTACACTTAAGTTGGAATTTTAGCTGTAAGGGAAAATGCACCATCAAGTAATTGGGACTTTATTTTTGTAACTTTCATGGTATGAAAAGGTCTCCATGTCTTTCTAGAGCCTATATAGTGTGCTCTAGTATCGAGTTGAAATCATCTGACTCCCTACATGTCTTCTTAAGTGAGTTCATCAAATATCAAGTGGATTGTTTTCTGTTCGGGCAGAACATAAGTGCTAGTATGGCTTACTCATAGTGAAACATCTCACAAATTTTTGATTTAAAAATTTTCTAGGATTCAAGATTGAGGATGTGAGGAAGAAGCCCTGAAGCTGGATTTACTAGGACGTTTAGGGACAGAATAAATGGGATTAGCTCAGAGAATGCAGAGGAGCGCGAAAGAATGCCCTCACTGGTAACATGAAGGGCAGATTGGAATCAGATTCTATTATGTTTGACTAAGGACAGGGGAGTTTCTAGTGAGAGTTACAGGAAACCTTTGTCTTAGTTTGTCTACAAAGGTGTCAACTTCCTATTTCAACACTTCAGCCATACAGTACATAATCTTCCCCACAACGATGGGCATCTATGTATTGTGTGAATTCAAGTCCGTGTGTTACATTTTCCATAAGCTATTTCTATTTAGGGCTTTTGGGTCCTTACTAGAAAACAAACAATTTTATCTTTAGTAAAAAATTAAGAATTTATTCATGGGGTCCATTGAAGAAAATTCACTTTGAAACTCAGGGCAAACTTGCTGAATTGGAAGTCATTGGAAGGGAGAGAAAATAGCTTGAGTGGATTGAGATCGGTGAGGTGGCAGAACCTACTATGTATCTCAGATACTACATCCTTGTTTCTCTCCTCCCCATTTTCTCATTATGTCTTCCCTAGAATACACTGTACTTAGTGCAGAAAGTATGTCACGCGCATTAACTTTTTGTTCTATGTGAAACTCCGGAGTTAAAGAATTATTTTCATGTACACAGAAGAGGAAATTGAAATAAAGGAAATAATGAAACCAAAATGTAAAGCAGGGAGTAATCAAAGAAGGAAGATTTCCAGAACCTTCCCAAACACTTGATTGCAAATTCAGAAAATTAGTTGTTGTACAATTGTTGCCTTCCCCTGTCAGAGTCGGGGATGAAATGCATAAAAGACAGATTATGTCTTTTATTTTCCTGAAGAAGGAATACTGTCATCTTCATGGTTCTTATAACTGCTATTTCTGGTAATTGTAAAGCTATTAAATACTACGAAATGTAAACTAGCTCTAATACACTTAAGCAGCAACCAATTTACACAACAGCTGGGAAGAGAAAATCAAAGCCACTCCATTGGCCCAGCTGAATCGTGAGAGAGACATTTCATATCCCTCCAGCTGACACAGCATGTAGATCACAGTGGCAGCTGTATTTTAGGGAAAATATGTCACAACAGACAAATGTAAGAAAAGGACAAATCCACAAAAAGGATCTTTTGCAAATGAATCACTATAGAAAGAAAACTACAGAATGAGTAAGTGAAAAGTTAGGCATCATCCCCTCAATATTTAGAAAGCCCCTTATACCCACTGCAACCACTGCAAGATGAAATAAATTTTTAGAATTCTGTCTCATAGGAACAGAACTCATGAGCCAGAATGTCCTAAATATAGTTACCCTTGGTTTCTTTCTGCTGTTCTTAAATATAAAATTATCACAGAACTGTCAATAATGAAAGGCCAGGAAGATAAAAAAAAAAAGGAAAAAGAAAACCATCAGGTATATAATTTTTGCCTGGTGCCAGCCAGAGCGTACTAAAACTTCACACTTTAGAAACGTGCTAAATATAAACTATTGTCAAAATGACCTTGACATGTTTGCCAAGTGATGCACTGTACGGAGCTGCTCATGTGGCAAACGTTGTTATATATTAACCAGGCACCATTATTTGTGCCATTTGTACAGAAGAGGATATGCTGACCAGTGATAACAGTAGCTTTTCTAAGGTCCCAGAGCAAGTTACAAAGCTGGGATTTAAACCCAGAGCATTGAGATTCCGCATATTGATACTTTCACTCATTTTACTCTGCCTGGTGGTCACCTAATTTTACTTGACCCATCCTGAGATAGAGATGTTTCTAGAGAGTTCTCAGTTCCTTGAGGCAGAGAATTCAAGTCTTGAACAACCCAGAAAGTCATCCTGTCTCCTATTTCTGATGGCAAGAAGTCTTGGAGCTGAAGAGATCTCATCAAATTTCTTCTTTCAATGACAGATAGTAACATATTTGGAGGTGGCAGTCAACCTGATTCCAATCTGAAACTCGTCTTCTGTTTAATGAAACCTCCAACTGTTTCTTACATTGGCATGGATCAGTCCCTTTGACTTTCTAGCCATTGGGAATGTGTCTCAGTCTCTTCAGCTCTAAAATGGGGATTGTAATATTTCCTAGCACTAGACTTTTTATGAGAAAACTTAATACTGAGTTAATATATGGAAATATTTTACTACCTGATAGCAGGTGCTCAATAAATACAGAGCTATTTTGATTAAAACGCGATAACATAGGTAAAATCTCTAACACTGCACCAGAGCATGGGGTAGTTCAGTCACTCAAAATATGTAAAATTCTTTATCCCGTCAATCACCAAGCAAGCATTTTTGGACATGGGAGAGTTTATTTTCTCAGTTCTCACTTTAATAGTCTGCTGTGATAATAGACCAATAAGATTTCTTAGCGCTATATTAGCAATAGATTTTTATGATGTATATTTCTTTCTTAGACAAAAACAACCTCTGACTTTAGAATGGGTGTCAGTCCATTTTATTGTGCATCAACTGCAGAAAAAAATCAACAGTTTGCTGCAATGCCTTGATAAATGTGTCTTTCCATGGGGCCAGTCATCATGATTCTAAAACGTTTGAGGAATGTTCTTGATGACCGTGGTAGACATTTTCCACACCCAGCAGTGGGCCAGCAGCAGGGCCTTGGCAATGAATATCTGTCACAGTACAGATGCTCTGGATTTTCATTAGGCTCCACAGCTGCAGTATTTATTTCAGGGGATGCTTTCTCACGGTGAACATAGCGGTGTGAACCTCCACAATGAAGAGTAGATGCATTTCCCTGAGAACGTTTATAAGGCAATTTCCTGGAGTACTTTGTCTTTTGCTTTCTCTGTTGATTTGATTAATTGAAAAATAACTGAAATTATGTCATCTATATACACATATGAAAAATGTATTGTGAAATATCGAGCATCTGGGAACACATATATATAATACATATACATTGTTTATTATATATATAAAATATATAATACACACAAAAACATACACATATAGATCTAATCAGCCTGGGAAAAACAACAATAATACGACAACACAGGACATCTGCCTTAGCTATTCAATAACTTCCATGAAGACAGGAAAGCCAAGTATTGAGCCAGTGATCTGGCAGTAGCAGGTTTAAGAAGGCTACATCATGGATACCACTAAGCATGTAACTACATTATAATGGTTTTCATGTAAACGGGTCATGGGAACTATTGGTATTTTTCTATACCAGGGAAGGGGAAAATTATATCATTCTTCATATTCTGAAAATAAAAATTGTCCTCTTTATTTTACTCCTGCATCAAAAATGTATTTAATTAAATGAGCATTTCACAATCATAAATCTACTTGCAAAGAATAGGAAAAATCCAATGTTAATTGATATTGATTCTTGATTTCCAAAATATAAATGACTGCAATTCTTTAATACCTTAACATGGTCCATTATTTTTCATAACTACATAAAAAGTATTCAATTCTGGGATTCAATCTAATCTTCCAAAGTACAAGTAATTTCAACTACCACCATCAATATTTTTTGACCACAGATGTTTTCACCTACCATCTGTAAAACCTAGCTACATGATTTCAAAAGAATGGATTCAATAAAAATGAGAAATAGAATTTGACTCTTGTAGAAGGACTGTCTCACTCCTTGAAAAAAATTTTGGACATTGGCACTCAGTTTTATCTTTCATAAATGCTTTAAAGTTACTGTCTTTCATACATGGATCCAATTCTTTTGAATTTATTTCATGACCTTTTTCTTTCTTTTCTTATGAAAAATATATGGGCTCGGTGCCTGTGGCTCAACCGGCTAAGGCACCAGCCACATACACCTAAGGTGGTGGGTTCGAATCCAGCCCGGGCCCACCAAACAACAATGACGGCTGCAACCAAAAAATAGCCGGGCGTTGTGGCAGGTGCCTGTGGTCCCAGCTATTTGGGAGGCGGAGGCAGGAGACTCGCTTGAGCCCAGGAGTTGGAGGTTGCTGTGAGCTGTAATGCCACGGCACTCTATCCAGGGGGACAGCTTAAGGCTCTGTCTCAACAATAAATAAATAAATAAATAAAAATAAAATAAAAAAATAAGAAAAATATATGAATAATTTAGCTATTATATTGTAGATTCTCTGTGCTTCAGTCTTCAGCACACCCATGCTTCCCATCAATACCAGGTTATCTCAAGGGCCTTGGCTAAAACCAAAGATTGATCTGATGGTGTTATATTCTAAGGATGCCTAGGGGTGTTCAGGACAGGTGGATAGTGGCCTGGAACATAAGTGCCTGTAAAGGATGTGGCTAGGGGTGTGGGCTCTGGATTGGCTGGTTTGTATATAAAAGTCACGTTTCAAGGGGAGTTGTTTGCTATCTTTAGGAATTAGCTAACCCTGGGAGAGGTGACATCCCCAGGGTCAGCAAGGCCCCAAGATAGGAAAGCATGAGAATACAGAAAATAAAAGTCATTGTTAATAGAGGTTAATGTCCATAATGAGAGAGACCTCACCTGTATGACTGGTTGGTGAGCTCCTCTAGGGAGAAATTGCTTTATTTGTCATTATATGTCCAGCCAGAGTACAAAACTTGCCCTATGGGAAGTGATTATCAATGTCTGATACATTCTGGATCCTAAGCCTCACTACTGGTAAAGTTTTCTTGTATAAGTCCATTTGGGAGGAAAACAAAAGACCAAGTTAAAACCTTTCTTTATCTGATAATAACAGTAATCTGTAACATGTTTTTTAGTGTGCCACAGATCCACTAATTCCTTACATCTGCTTTCAAATAATTGACAGGTGTGAATTTCAAATGGTACACAGAATACAATGTTTGAACTCTTTGAGGAGCCCTACCCATCTCCCCTGCCCTGCCTCACTTTCTAAGCCTGTGAGCTTTTCTTTTCTATCCTCTCTATCTGCGATGACTATCATGGTGCTTAAGAGATCAAACACGTCTGTCAGTCAATCCAAGAGCAACCATTTATTGAGCACCTGAGGAGGTACATAACCCACAGAGTGTAACAGAGTAAATAACAAGAAATGAACTAAATTACTATTGCCAAAATAAGTGGAAGCTGCAGGCTCCTCTTTAAGGATGAGCAAATTCAAGTTGTCCTCATTTTTTCTTTAAAGATATTTTGGGAATAGTAAATTCAAAAGATTTAGTCAAGCATTATTTCTTAACTTTTAGAAACTGGATTATCCTTAAAGGAAACAGAATGCATTCAATTTATTTTTGTATTACTTTATCAAGTTATGGGCTTATAAAATCTGTTTCACATTTTGTAAAACTCTTTGCAATATTTTAGTAAAACCTTTTTTAAAAGAAAAAAAAAATATTCTAGTGGAAATTAAGGCCAACATTGGGACCTTAAAAATTGTTGAATATATCTCTTGTGTGTGTTAAGGTCTAAGCAACCCTTGTCTTTTTCAAGAAGGGAACTAAAGTTTGGGGTTTGTTTTGGTTTTGTTTTCTGATTACAGTCCTTATATTCAGCTAGCTGGCATAAAAGTGCATGCGCGTGTGCGGGGGTGTGTGTGTGTGCTGTTTCATTTTACTGACAAAGTGATTACTATAATGAGTCTTGGGTCCCATGGTCTTAATCTCCATTGGTTTGAGGATGACTTGTGAACCTACATTTTAGAACTAGGAAAGTCTGCAGAGCGTGGTCAAAAATCTTGAAACTGAATGAGGAGACAAGCCCAGATATCCCTCTGTCTGTCCTAACTCACTGTGTGGCCTGAGGCTGCTCATTGAATCTCTGAATAAAAGTAGTCTGGACTCAGTTATCTCTAAATGATACTTTTGCTTAAAAATAATGGTTATGTAGGAACATTAACATAAGTATAAGATAGGATGTAAATGGATTGAGGGTATAAATGGACAGCTACTGAGGTTAAATATATTGTGATTTAGGTAAGACTTTGGCTTCTGAACCACATGGGATTGTCAATAAATTAGAAAAAAATATGCCTTTTTTTCTATAATAATATATCACTCATATGGAATCAAAAGATTTCTAGCATTCTGACACATGATTCAGTATCAGCTTGGGGTAAAACAATCAGAGTATTTCTTAACTCACTGTATTATTATTAATTGCTACACAACCACCTGGGAAATATGGTTACTTTATAAACATAAACTGAGTAGGGAATGGGAATAATAGATTTAACACTTAAACAAATTTAGACAGTTGCAAAAAATGGTTTTGAAAATGGACCCTAGATACATAGTAGTGCATTGCAAGGAAAGTATTCCTCTGATGTGAAGATGGTAAACTAAAAGTACAACGAAAGCAATTAACGTTACTCTTTTATATGAAAACCTTCATTGGGTCATCAAGGGCTTTAAATGCTAGTTGGCCTTCAAATATTTGGTTCTTGTTATTTAACTAATTTCTTGACACTCTTTGCTTCCTCTCCTCTCACCATATACTAAACTTTTCATCATGGGGGGGAGTCTTATCTGAACCCCAGATTAAGTTATGCCTCTGTATTAAAGTCTTCATTAGTGCTATTCTGTAATTCATAACAGTCATCATTATTTCAAAAAATATGTTTAATGTTTATCTTCCTTGCTAGAATATATACTTAGCAAGTCATGATTAATGCCTAGCTTTTTGGAGGCAGATGGCCTCATGACTTTAGGACAGCATCTGCTACATGATTACTCAAACAGTAGGTTGAAATAAATACACTAGTGATTGTTTTAAAATCTCATCTAAGTATGTAAGGCATGCAAACAGTGCCTGATGATTTGTGAATTAAAGATAAAGAAGGGAAAATTTTAATTTTTTATCCTTATTCTCTAAACCCTTCTAGTGGAAAAATGTAAACCTAGGGAAAAAAAGCAAAATAGGATGTGTGTGTGTGTGTGTGTGTACAGGATGAGGAGAGAGAAGAAATAGGTAGAGAACACTCAAGATCCCTATGACACTGACAAATTACTGACACAGAGCGAATACATAATCATACACTATTTTTGAAAGCATATAAGCTAAATTTGGTAAGTTAAGTAAACACAAATAAATAAAAGACCAATTTACTAATGGTTAAAGAAGATAGAATAGAAATATTAAGGAAAAAAATTAAATTACCTTATTTTATTTATGTTTCATTTGCTGTTTACTTTGAATATGCTATTTCTTGAAATATTGATTTGCTTAGGTAACAAGTAAAGTTTCCAATGTGATAACAAAAGAAAGAATTTTATTTCAACTTTGTGAAAAATGGTTTTATCTCTGGGATGATTTTTCCACAGAAGCCTGCTTGGTTATGCTTACTTAACTGGCAGCTGTTGGCTGCAGGAAATGTCAAGGAGAGTAGAAAATGGGGGCGTATGATATTGGAGAAAAGGGAGTCAGAAAGTGTGAGAGTGTGAGTAGGAGGGAAGGGATCAAATCTTTCCCACATACCCTTAGCAAGGGTTCTCAGTACAGCCTGAATTGAAGATAATTGCCAAAGCTAGCTGTCTGTGGATGTACACTGTATACCAGCCTGTCCATAATTAATTATCATGAGTCACCTATCTGTGTCACCCAAACTCAGTACACAGACTCAGAGTGTATCTGAGTGGTGCCAAACAACCCTGCCAAAAGAGAAAAATTCATTTCATCAAAACAATTTTGATCTCAGTGATTTTCCAGGGCTTCCTCAGAACCAGAAATATCAGAACCATGTTAGATGATTATTACAAATACAGAATTTATGCCAGGCACAGTGGCTCCCTTGTACCTGACCTTTGGCCAGAATAGACTGGCAATCAAACCACTAATATTACCATCTTTGACCAACAAAAAAAGTATTTTCATATGGTGCCACCTAATAGTTTAACTCTCTAAGCATTGTTTCCTGCATTTTAAATGAGATCATAATGTTATAATGTCAAGAGAAGGCTACTATGGGGGTTAAATGAACTTTTATAGATGATTTCACTGTAAAGCTATAATGTGAGCTGTTTTCATTTCCTTTGGAGACCACACTACTAGTAAATGCTGGTCTTTATGTTTGGACATTATACACCACTGAAATGTGGCCGGCAGTAATTTTTATTGTACACATACATAAAACTTGCTCCACACTTTGGAACACTGAATGATGACTGCAAGTCCCTACCATCATAAGAGATTTCTCCAAAGCACTAACAGAAACTACAGGTACCTGTATGCTGCTAGGACAGCGTCATGGAGTTGTTACCTTTTCATGCATCCTCACCCCATACCCCCAGGCCTGGTTCTCTTCATTTTCTTGACTCTGCAGGTCACAGAATAGCTGCTTTGTTACATTGCTCGCTCTCATTTTCTGCTGCATCCAGGGAAGCAGTGTTTAATTCCATGGAAATCTCTCCCATATTTGCATGCTGACCACAGTATAGAACCTCAGGATGTAGAGTTCAACCAGCTCCTTAAACTACAAGGAGTTCATTGCCGTAAGTTACCAAATTACTGCCAGTAATCATTGGGCAATAATTGCTATGAACGTGGTGGTGTCTAAAAGAAGTTGGGGAGGTACTGATCTTTAAAAATGTGAAAATTGGGGCCAGACATGGTGACTCACATGTGTAGTCTTAGCACTCTGGGAGACTGAGGTGGAAGGATCATTTGAGCTCAGGTATTCAATACCAGCCTGAGCAAGAGCAAGACCCCATTTCTACCAATAATGAAAAAATTAACTGAGTGTTTTGGTGGGCACCTATTCTCAGGCACTTGGGAGGCTGATGTAGGAGGATCACTTGAACCCAGGATTTTGAGGTTGTTGTGAGCTATGCTGACACCAAGGCACTCTAGTCTGGACAACAGAATGAGACTCTGCCTCCAAAAAAAAAAAAAACCGTGGGCAGCACCCGGTGGCTCAAAGCAGTAGGGCCCTGGCCGCATATGCTGGAGGTGGCGGGTTCAAACCCAGCCCTGGCCAAAAACTGCAAAAAAGAAAAAAAAATTGAAAATTATAATTTGGTCAAGTAAAGATTGCTAAACAATTTATGAATGTTCAGAAAATGTTAGCAAATGATTCAGGCAAGATGATATGCAGGTACTGTGGCCAGAAGGAATTTGTGATTTGGGGGAGCCAAAATTAGCCCACTGTGCACAAGCTGAAGTTTTACCAATTGAGATTTCTTTTTCTGAGTAATTTTACTTGTAATTGAAGGGATTTATTAATGTTTATCATGTGTTTCTGAAGAAGTTGGGAAAATACAGTTTTATGATTGAACAATTAGGTGGAATCATAGTTGCCTATAAACTTTGCTAAGTTTTGTTCTGAGAGAGTCAGTGGTCTCTATACAGTGATGGGCTAAAGTTGTACTAGCTTCTGAGACCTTATTTTGCACACCTCTTCCCAATGCCTCGTCCGGTGATATTAATAGTAGATTGAAATTAGCCACCATGGGATTACTAAACTTAAGAAAAGAGGCCAACGCCGTATATTTGGGCTTTATTTTCCTCTACAGCAGTGATTTTCAACCTGCATGCTGTGGTCCATGGCTATGCCATGAGAGGATCTTAGGTGTGCCATGAAAAATTTTAAAGATCATTAATTAAATTATTTTTGAAAGAAGTTCAGGGGAGGGGAGGGGAGTGGATGGGTGGAGGAAGGGTGATTGGTGGGATCACCTCTATGGTTTATCTTACAAGGGTACAAGTGAATCTTTCTGAAAGTAGAAAATAAACGTCTTAACACAATAACTAAGAAAATGACATAAAGGCTTGTTAATCAGTTTGATGAAAATATTTCAAATTGTTTATGAATATACCCACTGTATCCCATGATTGCATTAATGTACACAGCTATCATTTAATTAAAAAAAAACAAAAAACAAAAAAACAAGAAACCAGGTTACACTGATGGCATTTGTTAGGTAAAGTCCCTCTTGCAATTGTGTCTTGCCCCAAAAATGTGTGGCACACACCAAGACCCTAACCTCCTCCCTCCTTCCCTCTCTCTGCCTTTCCTCTCCCCCACCCCGCTATCCTTCTTGCTCTCTCTGATCTCCCCTTCCCCCACCCCCACTGTCATTAATTGCCATTAATTGTCCTCATATAAAAATTGAGTAAATAGGAAAAAAAAGAAAGAAGTTCAAAGTAGAGTAAGTATATTCTTTTTTTGACTCTTTTTTTTTTCTTTGATCAACATAATTAAAGTGTGTGTAAGTGTGCTGTGGAAGTTTAACTATAGGTTCAAGTGTGCGTTGAGATTGAAAAGATTGAAAGGCCGCTCTAAAGAATCAATTGTTAAACATTCATTAGCATACCCTTGGGCTGTTTTTTTTTCTCAGTTCTGAATTTAGTCACTCAAAAAATAAATACTATATTTATTAGCCAATATGCTCGTGCTAAGGTAGGAAAGGCTCTTGCATGCTCTATGCTGAAATAGCTCCTAGTCTAGTGGGAGACAGACATATGGCCTGCAAAGCCCTACTATGTATTCTATTCCCTTGCTTTCTTCTTTGTTCTCAGCTTCTACTAGTTTCATATGCTATGGTCTTAGCCATACTGGTCTCTTTGCACCCCCTTAAACTACAAATGAGTTTATACTAATGTCTCCAACTCTAATCCGGTCTAGAAAGGTTTATTCTACCCCTCACTTAGGTGTGACCTTTTGCTCTAACATTGAGAAACCTGATTCCCACCATCTGACTCCATTTACTTTTGGTTATGTCTTTCCATTTTTCTTGTCCATTCCTTTTATTGTCTTTATCATCCATATTTTAAATTCCCTTTCTGTTAATCCATTAATGCTTTATAGGTGGAGTCTTCTGCAGTTGCTGCCTCGTGGTCCCTTGAGTGAGCTCCTCTGTTTTGGTTTTTCATGTTGCCTGAATTTTTCTGTTGGTTCCTCCTCATGTGTTCTTTCTTGTTCACCTTCTTGTTTTCCTTTTTCCTTCTCACTACTTCCTTTGCTTCAAACAGAAGTTCTTGCTCTTGATGACAGTATGTTGAAATATGTTGCCAGGACACCAGGTGGCACTGTGCTTTCTCTGGGAGACAGAGAGCATAGACAGCAACCTCTTTGGTTCTTATTCTAAACTTAGTTGCCTTCAGTGATTGCCTGATTGTTTCCTCAGCATTCAGACCCTGCTGGGTTGGGATCTGGGATCTTAAAACTCACAAAAAACCTTTCAGAGGCAGGTCTCACAATGTCCCTTGACTGCAGTTCCCAATTGGGTGTGGGAGTCCCTCAGTCTGTCCCAAGAGTGGAGTTCTGATCCCAGCAGGCAAAATTAAGATGGCCATGCTTTAAGCCTCTGCAAAGATCTTCTCATGACCTTCCCACAATGGCAGCCCCCTGGGGGCTGAGACCTTCTCAATATGGCTACCTCACCAGCCTACCAAACCTAAGGCAATCCACTCTAACCAGCATTCAAATCTGGTTACTATATACTGTTCAAGTCCGCCCACTCTTCCAAACTTTCCACTCAATGCAAAGCTTCCCCAAAGAACTGAAAACTCTGGAAAGGCTTCCTCCCGTCCCAGACCTCTGCGAGGGGCCAGCTAATCCAACTCAGTTGCAATCACTTGTTTAATTCATCAGATTTCCACCACTGGGGATCACATGCTGTATCCAACTCACAACCTCGTCACTGTGCTCCCTGAGCCATGACTCTGGGTAATGTTCCCACACCAGATATGGCTGGGTTCTTTCTTTTTCCCCAGTTGTTCTAAGAGAGCTCAGCTGAACAAGCCTTCCAGTCTGTCATCTTGGTCCACTTCCCTGATTCCATTTACTTCTTTGTTTAATCTCAGTAACCCTATATAGCAACTTCAAAACTGTTAACGTGTATTCCCACAAGAAACAACTTTACCAAAACTAGATTACAGTGTTTATATTCAGTTCTTTTTGCCTTTAGTCTTACAGTTTCCAGTCAAATAGATCATTTTCCACAGACAAACTGAGTTTTAAAGCATCATAATGCTAATCATCTGGAATTATCACATTTATTTGTATATATGTTTATCTTCTCAATTAGATTAAAAACTCCAGAAGAACTGAAAACCTAGTTTGTCCATTTGGTAAACTTTCTAAACTCATGGTCAAAGTCAAAGACACTGAAATAACTCAGAAATAGAAAGTCAAATAATGCACATTCTCAATAACAAGTGGGAGCTAAAAAATGAACACACATGAACTTGCAGAGTGGAATAATAGACATTGGGTTCTTCAAAAGAAGGGAGAAAAGGAATAGGGAAAGGGATGAGAAATTGCCTATTGAGTACAATTTACACTATTTAGGTGATAATTACACTAAAAGGCCAGACTTCCTGACTATGCAGCATATCCCTGTAACAATAATGAACTTTTAATGCCCTCAATCTACTTATTAAAATAGCATTTTTTAAAAGACAGCGTATCAACGCTGCCAATGTTTGTTGAATGGAGGGATGAGATCACACAGAATACAACATATTTCTAATCACTTGATTCTATTCACTTGGCTGAGTGTAATTAGGTACTAAGTGACCAACACATTCCTTCATTTCATAGAAGAAATATTTCATTAAAAATGCCAATAAAATAATTTTACTGAAAAATACGGCTGCCAACAACATATATACTTATACTAAATTATTTGTTCTTCTTTTTTTTTTCTCTAGGAAAGTAATGTCTGCATCTTACTGAGAAAAATTAAATGAAGCCATAACTAACATCAAGTAACTGGATCCATGGGGCAGAACCTCAGGGCCTTGGATTCTGCCTCAGAATTGCTCCATGAATTGATGTCCATTAAAATAGGTTATTGAACAGAGCTTAACCCTACAGGGAGGTATGCCACAGTCCCACTCAACTCTCCTCAGAGAGAGTGAGTATCCATCTATTTCAGATGGATTCATATTATAGTTTCACAAAAAGATGTCAAACTTATACCCTTAAGCTTCTACTAATAAGAACTATGAACCTGAATGAATATTGAATACTTAATAGCTGCATTTTATACATTTACTATATAAAATAATAAGCTTGCCACCATTCAATATTTGTTAGCATGGCAAGTGTTGTTTGAATTGACAGGTGCTGTATATACTTTTCCAGATATTTTTAAATGAATTCTTATATTGTCATAACGAAGGTCTAGTACCTAGATAACATCAGATTGCCTCCTTTCCTGATACCTGTTCATGCAGAAATACTTTTACCACCAGCCTTGTGGAAGTATAGTCTAAAAAATAATCTTGTTAAAACTGTGTGGTGCTGGGTGGTGCCTGTGGCTCAAACGAGTGGGGTGCCAGCCCCATATACCAGAGGTGGGGAGTTCAAACCTCACCCCGGCCAAAAAATAATAAAAAAGAAAAAGAAAAGAAAACTGTGTGATGTTCTTGTGAATTAACAAATCTATAAAATTAGAGTCCATATTTTTTTGTTTGATGAAAGTAACATTTCAAATTGGGTGGCAAGAATAAAGGCAAAATATAAAGAAATACTCTTTTTTTTTTCAGTTTTTGGCTGGGGCTAGGTTTGAACAACCCACCTCTGGTGTATGGAGCCAGCACCCTACTCTTTGAGGCACAGGCCCCACTCTAAGAAATACTTTTTCATTTATTAACTTATATACCTCTATATTGTTTCCTTTTTTTCTTTTCTTTCTTTCTTTCTTTCTTTTTTTTTTTTTTGAGACAGAGTCTCACTATGTCACCCTCGGTAGAGTGCGATGGCATCATAGCTCACAGCAACATCAAACTCAGGCTCAAGCAATTCTCTTGCCTTAGCCTCCCAAGTAGCTGGGATAACAGGTGCCTGCCATACACCTGCATTTTTAGGGATGAGGTCTTGCTCTGGCTCAGGCTGGTCTCCAACCCAAGAGCCCAGGCAATCTGCTCTCCTCAGCCTCCCAGAGTGCTAGGATCACAGGCGTGAGCCCCTGTGCCCATATACTGTTTTCTTAGTTTGAGTAAAAATGTATTACTTACTTTAAATTGTATGAAATTAAGAGAAAAACGTTAGGAAAAAGAAGTACCCTAGAACTTGCCCATTGAGTAACTGAAAATATGTTGTTCATTCACAAAACTCATGAACTCTTTTTTGTGACCCTGCCGAGAAAGAAAAATAGTTTTATTTCATTTTTTATCCTGAGAATAAATGTACTCCTGAGCAATTGTTTTGTTTAATTTTATGAACCCTACAAATTGTGTGATTGCCTATATTTAACATTTTATTTGGATATTAGAAAAATAGGGCCAAATTTGTGCCATATTTTAAATTTATACTCTTTTCCAAAAGGATACATCCTAAGCTTCCTCAAATCTCTTCTAAAACAACATGGGGTCTAAGTATATAATTAAATGAACAGCGATGATTATGCAATTACTTTCATCAGACTGTAGCTCACAGATAATCCTCTATCTCTAGTGCAAGACTATACCTGCCATTGTGTCTAGAATACTTACTCATGGCAGATGGTCAAGTCACACTTTCTTTGGGACAATGCTGGACACAAATGGAAGAATTCGATTCTTTAGCTCTCCATTAATTCGATTATATGGAAATCATTTCAATTCATGTTAAGGATATATTACACAAAGCATGCCACCATTACTTGCAATCACATGTTGCCTTATATGAACTGCATTTCAGAATCTCTAATAGTGTTGTGAGAATTGCTTTAATCCCTGGGGAACATGAAGGCAGCATTCTAACCTGAGCAAGAATGTTTACACAAATCACCTCTTAGGACCACTACTTTTGAGAATGTTTCATTGTTTGAATTGTCTATTACTGCATAAAAATGTCCTGAATACTTAATGAAGTAACACAACACTAATTCCTTAGTATGTTACAAATAAAAGAATATTTATGGCCAGGTGCAGTGGCTCATGCCTGCAAACCTAACACTCTGGGAGGCAGAGGTGAGTGAGTGGATTGCTTGAGCTCAAGAATTTGATACCAGCCTGAGTGAGAGTGAGACCCCATCTCTACTAAAAATAGAAAAACTAGCTGGGCATAGTGGTGCATGCCTCTAGTCCCAGCTACTCCAGAGGCTGGGGCAAGAGGATCACTTGAACTCAGGAGTTCAAGGTTGCTCAGGAGTATGATGATGCCACAACACTCTACCCAGGGTAACAGGGTGAGACTCAGTCTCAAAAATAATGATAATAATATAATGATGATAATAATAATACTTAACTATTGTATCATTGTTTTCTCTTCAGTTTTGGATGTTAACTGTACTTAGGCTATTCTGCCCTTGAGTCATTCATTCAGTTTAACGATGACAGAGACTGGATTCATATGTGAAAATTCCACTCATAGGTGGCTGGCAAGTAGTTCTAGCTATATGCTTGGATCTCAGCAAAGGCTGTCAACTGGATATGGGGATTTGCCACATGCCCTGAATTCTAAGGATGCAACTTCCTGAGAGAGCCGGGGGAAACTGTATTTCATTTTCAAACATAGCCTCTGTAATTATGCAATATCATTCTCGGCACCTGCTATTACTTAGGAGCTAGTAACTAAGGCTCGCCTATATTCACAATGAGGGGAATTAGATTTCACCTTTTAATGGGAACGGCGTCAGAGAATTTCTGGGCATGCTTTCAAAATATCTCACATATCTTGCTCTTTGATGTTGATTTTTATTTGTTTCATGTGACTACCCTTCCCTCTCTAGACCCCCCATCCGCCAGGGTGCTGTCCGCTGTGCCTATGCCTGCCTATCCATTAACATCACCACAAAACTTTCAAAATAATGGCCTGGAACTCCATGTCTTCTTTTCACTGTGTTTTGTCCCAAAATTTATGCTACATTACTGAATTCTGTCTATTTATTTATGATTAAGGTGACAATGTGCTGTGCTCAGATAAATTAATATGAGCTTTTGCTCTTCTTACTGATGATAGTCTAAAATTTTAAGGCTTCTCTGTATCTAAGAGGTACATTAATAAGGACTTCTGGACATTTTTCCTCATCCTAGCACTATTAGTTTACTCAGCAAAGTGGAGCGCAGTCTCCATGTGTCTTCTTACCTTTACACATCAGTCAACAGTAGCACTTCACAGGCCATTTCACACTCTTTTCAGTTGGTGATCTGTTGGTTGAGTAAGGTTAAATTAAAAAGGTAATTTATTTATGACACGACTCCAAATATTGAAGGATTTGTTTTTACTGTAGGCACATGAGATCACTAGAGAGAATCAAGGGATTGGCTTTTACAACTCCTGCCTCTGTATGACCATATTTCCTTGAAATTACTTCCTGAAATAGCATCCCCGGCCCTTTGGAATAGAAAACCTTGAGAACATTCCATGGTACAATTTTTGCCATTAGGCAAGGCAAGAATCAAAATATTTTTACAGTTACAGAAATAATGATCATTATGGAAATTATAATATTGACAGTGTTTTGCAGTAGATATCTATGATTGAATATAGTAAAGATTTGGGAAGCTGTTTGTATGCATGTAGAGATAGTTATGTTTAATGGTGATGGAGCACATTTTGCTAAATCAGTACTACTCTTTGGCATGTATGTATACATCAATCATTTTAAAATTCATTTAACTTGATTCTGGAACTGATATTAAATGATTATCCTTTTTGTTACTCTACATTTTAATATTCTACTTGAAACAAATGGCTTTTAACTTTTGAACTACAAATATTAAAATCAGGTTGGTGTCCTACAATATGGGATTTAATTTATTTAGTTAAATCAATATGCCCAATTTGAAAGACAGCTCAAGTTCTTTTGCTCAGGCCAGCTGTATGAAATTTCCAACAGAGGAAAAATGTCCCACTGTGTTTAAACTTTGAATGTATTTACAGAGGATTAAAAATACCAGCACTTTATAGTCACATATGGGTGAAAATTGCCTTTGAAATAATTCATGAAGTAGGAAAAACAGAATTTTAATATCATAGAATATAAACCAGTTTTGGTTAAGATTTAGTATTTGTACAACATTAAGGGATATTTATTGAATAAATATGTTTAATAGTATATTTTGTGTTATATTAGCATTTTTATTATAGACCCTAGAGCATTTTAAATAGACTTATTAAAATCTTCACTTCTCTGCTCTGATTAGAGAAATGCTCACATCTTGTGTCTGGCATTTCTTTCATAGTTCTACTTGTACAACAATTACAATAGAGAATTATGAAGCAAGTGAATCAGATTGTAGAGTGGAAAAGCAAAATCATTTATTGAGAAGATTATAGACTACAGATTTTTAATAAATCCAATATATATAAAACATATTATCAGCATCTGTTGTGCTCATTGATCTTATAAGAGCAAGTAAATTGCCTGTAATGTAAAACTTTTGTATGGTACTATAAATAGTCAAATGTTCCTCTAACAAAGAGAAAAAAAATCAGAGGACCCCACTCTCACCCCAAATACTCAAACCCAGTACGTCATGTCAAGATAAACCACGTCAGAAACCCTAGTCCTCTTCCTGGTTGCTGTTTTGCTATCTTGAATTGACACCATCATCACAATTTCAATCACATTATCAATTAATTTCTCCCTGAACTAACAAATTAGTTTCTTTTTTCTTCTTCTTTGAACTACAGTTGACTTAGTTCTTCCTAGGCACCAATGTCAGAGGAGTAATTATAATTGGTCATAGAAGGGTTATATAATATTTAATAATATTTTAAATTGGATTATGCCACAAGGTGGCAGACTTACAAGTCCAGTATTGTCTTTAACAAGTGTTTTCCAAATCATAGGTGATGAAGTGTCACCCTAATGGAGCCAACTTATAAATTTTCTTTACCCCAACCATGTAGGACTTTAGATTCTTATGCTTACTTTCATGTACCCAATGGTACAAGAAAATTATATCATAGGGGACGCATAGAGAAAGACTGCCTGTTTCTGGATAGAAAATGATTGGAAGGAAGGAGAAGAAGGGAGGGAGAGGAAGTAAGAAGTCACCAATTTCCTTTCTTTGTTTGCAAAGTATGGGAAAGAGGAACTTTGATGAATAAAGATAATATTAGAGACTGACAAAGGGGCTCTTGGGAAAACTAAAAAAGATTTACTTCTTGCTTCTTGGCCTGCCCCTCTCCCATCAACCTTGAACAAGACTCTAGGAACTTAATCCATAATGGGATCTGACAGAAGGAACTAATAGAAGAGTGCTATCTCTCTGGCCCTTCCATCTACCACCCCATCAGCTTCTTTCTGGTTTCACTGTGCCTTCCTAGCTTGGACCTCATGAATAGCTGTGATGAATGCAAATTTTTGTGCCCTGTGTTGATGTCCTCCAGTTAAGGACTACAAAAATACTTATAGATGACAATATTAATTTCAAGACTAAACCATAAGGAATAGCAGGGAAGTCCAATGAAAAGGAGTTGGAAGATTATTCTAGGAGTTGGGCTTATGTTAATTGATTTTAGGGAGGCTCCAGGATTGTGAATGTTTGTTCTGGATTGTATATTGTAGAAATCAAGAAAAAAAATTTCTAGGTGACAGAAGAAAATGATCAGAGCTAGAATTGTCACTAGAAGGAGGAGAGATAGTGAAATTAGCAGAGAGAGACTATTTGGTCATTTTTGAGGTTACACAGGAGCTTTATTTTAGTTGCTGCTGTTTAAATTTCTACTGTACCACCATCATCATAGAGCAATACTGTTTTTGTTTTATCACAGTCACAGCAAATCCTTGTCCACTGTTGATGTTCTGTGAAATTATGTTCAGCAAGTATTTACTATGGTGCATTTGGTAGCAACAAGGCCAACTCTTGGCGCTATTATTTCTTTCCCACATAGAAACTTTCATGCTCTGAACTACCAAATCTGCCATATCAGTTACCAAGCTTTTGCTATCAAGAGTTGAGCTGAAGAAAATTACAATTGTTTGCCTTGAAAGTTCACTAACAATTCATATATTTTTTTTAACCTAAAGGGTTCCTTCACTACTCAGTAATAAAAATATGTACCTCGGGGCAGTGCCTGTGGCTCAAAGGAATAGGGCACTGGCCCCTTATACCAGAGGTGGTGGGTTCAAATACAGCCCTGGCCAAAAACTGCAAAAAAAAAAAAAAAGAAGGAAAAAAAGAGACAAAAAAGGTGGCACCTGTGGCTCAGTGAGTAGGGCACTAGTCCCATATACCGAGGGTGTGGGTTCAAACTCAGTCCCAGCCAAAATGCAACAACAACAACAACAACAACAACAAAAATATGTACCTCATGTTGAATTTATATTAAGACCAAGGGAGCCAATTAAATTCTTTATAGCAGGGTATAATTTAATCACTGCATCTTTTATTTTTAATAGATGAACATTTACAATCTAGTAGAAAGATTGAGTGCATATAATTAGAAAATCCACTTTCCAAATTATCTCCTTATTGTCTGTAGATGACTCTGAATTTCAGTTCATCTTCTAATTACAGGGAAGGATTCATACTTTTTTTTTCAAAGCTAATAGTATTCCCAATTTCATGATATGGAACTGACTCTATGAATTTGTCCAATTGGTCTTTTCCTCCCTGCCCACCATCTTCCATCTTTTTATTTTAATGTACTAAACAACAATTTTCCCTTACTGACACACATTCTCATCTTTTCCCAAACTAAGAATAACTTACCCTATTTCTCCTTGAGATTTTATTTCTAAACACACTTAATAAACCCTATTGTCTTTATTTTCTTTTTATGTTGAAAAATGAAAAATCTCAGAAAATCACAGAAAATAATTTAACACCAAGAATTGACAAGTGTTCATGTTTTCTTATGTTAAAGATTACTTTAATAAGAAAAATGCTACTGTAGTTGTCATTTTGCTGTCTTGCAGACACTGCCAGAATTACCTTGGCTAAAGATCAGTTTGTCACATAAAAGCTGTCAAGTTCTTTTCTGGAATTTCCATTTTACTCTTTTTTTTTTTTTTGAGACAGAGTCTCACTCTGTAGCCCTTGGTAGAGCGCTGTGGTGTCATAGCTCACAGCAAACTCCAGCTCTTGGACTTACGTGATTCTCTTACCTTAGCCTCCCAAGTAGCTGGGACTGCAGGTGCCCACCACAATGCCTGGCTATTTTTGTTGTAGTTGCCACTGCTGTTTTAGCTGGCTGGGGTTGAGTTCAAACCCTGCACCCTTGGTATGTGGGGCAGTACCCTACCCACTGAGCCACAGGTGCCGTTCTGTTTCACTCTTAAAATTACTTTGACTATCAAAGTCATTATATTCTGAAACTCTTGTTCTGACTTTTGTTTTCTCCTCCCCTAAGAGAATTTCATTAAGTCCTAGTGATTATCCTGTCTCATAATCTTTCACAGTGGCTATCCTTTGTATGGATATTGTCACCACCTAAGTCTAAACCTTATTACTTCATGTAGGAGTTATTCCAATATTTGTCTTAATGGACTCCAGAGTCTCCTAATTCCAATTTATATGTTATTCTTCCAGATTTACCTTCCTAAAACAAATGAAAGTGTCCCTTGTCTGTTAAAACAGTCAAATACACATAAAATGTGTACCCATATTCTTTAAGCTGACCATCACAATTCTTCAAAAAAGAATTTCTTCCTGATACTTTGGAGGTATATCTATGTGATCCAGCTAGACTCAAATATTCAGCATTTTCTGATGATGCGTTGTTCTTACTGCATCCATTTATGTTCTCATATTGTTTATCTCGTATCATCAATCCTCAGCATTCCTTTCTTATTATCTACCCATGCTTAAGGCTATGTGGTCTCTTCTACCTTGTTGATTTTCCTGATTGCCCTGGCTCTTGTTTTTCACAGATAAGGAAACACTGAGGGAATTCACTTTCAGAGGTAGGAATCCTTTGAGTATTTCTCATAAAGACAGTAATCACTATCATGAAAAAACACAAAAGTATAAACATCACTATGATAGCATGATACACACAGGAGGAAGAAAAAAGTATCAAACCCTAGCATTACATAAAGCCACCAAACCTCAATGATAAACAATGAGAGAACAGGAAAAAGGACATGTAAAACAATGAGAAAACAATTCACAAAATGACAAGAATAAGTCCTCACCTGTCAGTAATAACCTTGAATGTAAATAGTAAGAGAAGAAAAGAGGACAAAACTATACAAAATAATCAGAAAACAATTCTAAAAATTATGTAAGAAAGTCTTCATTGATCAATAATAACCTTGAATGTAAACGGATTAAATTCCTCATTTAAAATTTATAGACTGACTGAGTGGATTAAAAACATGACCCAAATATTATTGCCTACAAAAATTCACTTCACCTGTAAAGACACAGATAAACTGAAAGCTAAGGGATGGAAAAAGTTTTTCTACACAAATAGAAATCAAAAGTGAGCAGGAGTAGCTGTACTTACTTATATTAGATAAACCAGACTTGTAGTCAAAAACTGAGAACATACAGGAGTCTGAAAGGGACTCTGAATACACGGCCCAAGATTTCTCAGCTAGATCAAGAAAACATGTTCAATTAACTCCTTGAGTCTGCCTTAAATATCTAAGTTTAGCTTAGATGTAGATTGATCCTTTTTATCTGTGCTGTTAATCTAGGTACAATATGATGTTAGAGCGAGATTTTGTGCCCATATGATGTAATATTTTAACTTCTCCATAAATTTGTGTTTCTTTCCCTTCCCTCACTCCCTCCCTTCCTTCCTTCTTTCCTCCTTTCCTCCCTCCCTTCCTTTCTTATCTCACTATGTCGCCCTCAGTAGAGTGCTGTGGCGTCAAAGCTCATAGCAACCTGAAACTCTTGGGCTTAAGTGATTCTCTTGCCTCAGCCTCCCAAGTATCTGGGACGGCTATAGGCACCCGCCACAATGCCCGGCTATTTTTTGTTGTTGTTGTTGTTGTAGTTGCCATTGTTGTTTGGCAGGCCCCAGGTAGGGTCGAATCCACCAGCCCCAGTGCATGTGGCTGGCACCCTAGCTGCTGAGCCGCAGGTGTAAGCTGACTTTGTATTTCTTTCTTTTTTTCTTTTTTAGAGACAGAGACTCACTTTATGGCCCTTGGTAGAGTGCCATGGCATCACAGCTCACAGGAACCTCCAATTCCTGGGCTTAGGCCATTTTTTTGCCTCAGCCTCCCGAGTAGCTGGGACTACAGGTACCTGTCATAACGCCTGGCTATTTTTTGTTGCAATTTGGCTGGGGCTGGGTTCAATGCTGCCACCCTCAGGATATGAGGCTGGTGCCCTGCTCACTGAGCCACAGGTGCCACCTTAATTTGTGTTTCTTAATTAAGGATTTTAGATATAGCAGACAACTAGCATGAAGATCTGCTGAAGAATTTCCTTTAAATCCTAGTATCTCTTTTATTGTGGGTTTCTACCTTACCAACAACAATTTATTTGGGTAACATCAAGATATTAACATATCGGCTTTCAGTGGATGTATTTACTCTCTTATTTTTTTAGCCATTTGACTAGAAAGGACCACACTTCACTCATTTGAGTTGATTTGGTTTCCACTAAGAAATTGGATTCTATAAGAGACTGGACTAATTATTATATAATAATTAAATATAATTTAATACATTAATATGTATTAATAAGTCCATTGTTACTTTGCTCATTTTCTGTTTGGAGGATCTGCCCAGTTCTGTCAGTGGTTTATTGAAGTCCCCTGCAATTCTGATGCTGCTACTTATCATTGTGCTTAGATCAAGTAGAATTTGATTTATGAATCTAGGTGCTCCTGTGTTAGGTACATAAATATTTAGGATTGCTAAGTCTTTTTGCTGGATTGTTTCCTTCACCACTCTATGGTGAATATCTTTGTCTTTTTTTACTTTTGTTGATTTGAAGTCTATGTTATCTGATATGAAAGTGGCTACTTCAGCTTTCTTTTGGTTTCTATTTGCGTGAAATATAGTTTTCCATACTTTAACCTTGAGTCTAAATGAGTCTTTGTTGATTAGATGCATTTCCTGGAGACAGAACATCTTTTTAAATCTATTTAGCCAACCCATGTTTCTTCAGTGGGGAGTTTAAGACATTCATGTTTATTGAAAATTTGATACGTGTGATGAATTTCTGTTCATCCTGTTGGGTAGGTCCTTATTACTTTGTTTTACCTGTTGAGCCATTGTGGCATCTGGGTTCTGAAATGTGCCTTTGGATGGTTTTACACTGGTGGTTGTCTACTGTGCTGATCATTGCTTTTTAATTTCAGTTTCCTGTTCCATGTTAATACAAACCACTTCTGATACTTCCTCTTGAATAATATGAAAAATAATGCATTATTAGTGCAGTAGCTATAAAACAGGTACCGAAGTTGTGTGATTATGCTTTAGTAAAGATATCAAATGCAATACAGCAGCTGCAATGAGGCTATTACTTGGTTGATTAAATTTTCAGTAGTCTATTATTATTTTTGATAATCCATTCAGTCTTTGCATGGGCTAGATTGGTCAATTAAATGGAGTTATAATAAGGTAAATGAAATTAAAAAGCTGCTGACAAAGATAATTCTGATTAGAAGTAAATGAATTAACAATTCTCCAATTTTTATTTTTATTTTATTTTTTGTTTTTGCAGTTTTTAGCCAGGGACAGTTTTGAACCTGCCACTTCTAGTATATGGAGCTGATGCCCTACTCTTTTGAGCCACAGGTGCCGCCCATCTCTAATTTTTAAATAATCATGACGTTTATCTGGTTAGTTTTGTATACCTCTCACATTATTTATAAGCTATTAATAAGTAAAATTATTTGGGCTTCCAAAAAGGTCTCCATTCTTACACATTTTCCAGTTTACACTTGTAATTCCTTTGCTCAAAATTTAGGCATCCATTTTTTTCACCTAAATTTTCCATTGGTATCACACTCAAGTGGCACAATATTTTGCATAATTAGATCTCTCCTTAAGTAAAAAGCAAGGTGCATATTTCTTCTTCCTTACAGTACTAAGATAAACTATTGTGTCAACCATTCAGAATTTTGTCTCAAAACATTTTTGATATTGAGAAATAATATAAGAGTCAGGGAATCTTCAACTGTAGAGTAGATCTTTACCCCCTCAGTGCTTGTGTGGTGCTATGGATCAAGAAATTCAAAATGTCTTCATTTTGGTTGGTTATTGTAAGTTAATAGCTGACCTGGAAAACTCAGAACTATCTCTCTGACACAGGGTAGAGCTTATGTAACTATAAATTACATAATCATCAATAAAGATTAGTTAAGTTCCTTCTAAGAAAGTTATTTCTTAACCATGAAGCCCAGCTAAGTGGTGATCTTCTTTGATGTTGAAATTTCATGATGTTTCACAGTGGAGTCCCAAGAATATGAGTTCCAATACAACACTGAGTTCTTATCACAAAGAATTGTTGCTAATTCTGCTGGCTGTAGCCCAGCTTCTTTAGTAATTTTTCTCCACCGAACCAAAATGAATAATAAAGTGTGTTCTCTGTGCTCCTCAGCTCCCACATATCTCCACCCACCCGTCTTCTGTTCCATAACCAAAAAATAAACCTCCATACACTTTCAAATATATGATGGTGGGTTTTATTTAGAATTCTATACCAGGATGTTAACATTTTTATTATTTCTCATAAATATGCTGCAATGCCAGAATTGGCCATTTCTCCTAAAACTGGTTAGAAAAGCACTTTCCTTTTGTAGATTAATTTAGCATCACTCTAAATATTTTTAATCACCTGAAATAAAATTATTCAAACATTGTGGGTTTCTTTTGAAAGTTACTTTTTAATATCTTAGAATTGAAGAAGCAAAGGTATACTCCCTCCAACAAGTCAATATAAAAAATGTGAAGTTATTACCATGAGTCAAGAAGCTTGAGTCACTTATGTGTGAAGAAATAGATAATAATCCTCTGAAGTTCAAAGACTTGAACCACCAGTCAAGGACAGTATGGAGGGAGAAGCATTAGGAGCGCCTGTTCTTCATAGAATAGAGTGAATTGTTAGGAAAGAAATTAGTACCATTTCTCTAAAAAGTGGTTAGGAATAGTCAAGAACTTACAAGGTCAGAAACTCTGAAAAATACCTGGAGTTACCCCAATGGAGACAGAAAACTTCTGGGTCATGAGATAATAATACATAAATCAGAAAAAGTTTCAAAAGAAACACAGATTCCTAAGTCAGCATTGTTCATATATCTTGTAAGATATGTTTCCTTGACCTATTATTCATCTTTTTTATCTGCTCTTTCTGCCTTACCAAGAATTTTAACCCTATTGTATCAAGTTGAGTGATGAGAAAATGAAACTCATAACAAATGTTTAAAATGCATTGTCATGCTAAAGTTAAGCAAATTTCTAACTTCTGTGGACCACTTAGAACCAAAAATCAGACCAATTAGTTAAGTTTTTTCTTTATACTCATAGCTAACTGGCAGAGAACAAATGAAGAACATGTGTGTTTGTAGGAATGAACTCATCTGTATATTGTGGATTATGTAGGCCTCATCATCTTGGAATCTGACACACCTCTATTTGTTGGCTTGCTGGAGATGTGCATCAGGGTAAGCATGGTTTTTATTGTGATGCCTTTATTTTCAAATATACCATGCCAATGCAATTCAATTACTACTCTTAGAAATGGGCAGGAAATCACTTTTTTTTTTATTATTTAAGGTTCAATGAAGGTACAAAGAATTTGTTTACACTCATTTCATTTGTTAGGTAAAGTCCCTCTTATAACTGTGTGCCACCCACAAGAAATGTGCCATACACCAGTCATGACCCCATTCCCCCTCCCCTCTCCCTGCTCCTTCGTTCCCCTACCCCTCACCTTGTATTACATCATCTACTGCCTTCATATTAGAATTGAGTACATTGGATTCTTGATTCTCCATTCTTGTGATGCTTTACTAAGAAGAATGTGTTCCAACTCAATCCAGGTTAATACAAAAGATGTAAAGTCCTCATCTTTCTAATGGCTGAATAGTATTCCATGGTCTACATATACCACAGTTTGTTAATCCATTCCTAGGTTGGTGGGCATTTAGGTTGTTTCCACAGTTTGGTGATTGTAAATTGAGTTGTGATAAATAGTCTAGTGTAAATGTCCTTATGATAAAATGATTTTTTTTTCTTCTGGGTACATGCCTGCTAATAGGATTGCAGGATGAAATGGGAAGTCTAATTTGAATTCTTTGAGGATTCTCCATACTTCTTTTCAGAAAGGTTGTATTAGTTTGCAGTCCCATCAACAGTGTAAAAGTGTTCCCGTCTCTCCACAGCCAAACCAGCATCTGTAGCTTTGAGACTTTGTAGCTAAGGAGATCACTTTCTTTTGTACAGATTCACTGATAGATTCTCTCTAATCTCCTGAGTATTAAAGGCAATGTTACACTAATATATTTTTACAAAACAAGGCTGTATTGGTAATTTTCTATTTTAACTTTATAGGTTGTTAAAGAAAAAGAATATTCTTAACACTTGCTAAAGATAGCAGTACAAACTTTATTTAAAGATGGGAGAGGGCCCTGGCAATAGGTAAACGGACCAATCTTACAAGGGAGGAGAGAGATTGGACTCAGCTATGACCCCAACAAGGACACATGGGTGATAATAATAACTGAGGAACAGCATGGAAGCCAGTGTATGGAAAATTACTAGGAGGAATTATCAAGGATAAGGGGTTTCCTGACTAAACTGACTTGATAGGATCCTTGCTGAAGCTGGGCCAAACTGCTAAAATATGGCTAGATATCAAAGATGGGAGATGGTCCCTGATCTGACTTAGCAGCTACAAGGACAGGGAAGAGAGCCCAAGGTCCAGCCTAACCAAGCAGAGCACTCACTGGAGCCTCTCTAAAGTTTTGGTCAAAGGAGTGTCTTCGGTGAGATGTTCTTAGTACTTAAGGTAGATGTAGAACATTCACACAGTGAAACTCAATTTCAGATTTCTAAGGTAACTTTATTATTTCTTCACTATTGAGATTAATTGAAGGAATTAATACCTCTATGGGAGCTAGGGACTTGCTTTCTGTCTTTAAGTTATTCATAACCAAAAACTTACATACTTCTGAGTGAATAAATATATGACTGGAACAACACTTAGCAGCCACTGTTAAAACCCAGGATCACTATGTGGGCGTGTATTGGGAAGGTGTTTATTGTCTTGGTTTCTGTGACTCAACATATATGTCTGTCCAAAACGGCTCTCTTCCAAGGTTATTCTCAATTGGTAATTGAAATTACCAAAAACTGCTGAAAAGTACCAAATCTTCTAATCATTTATCAAGTTAATTAATAAAAGGAATCATTTTGTAATGAGAATGGGTCATCAGAAGTATAGATAGGAGGTGAAAATAGCCTGTAATGAGCAAATGAAGAAAAATATATAAGTTCAAAGTTTTAGTTACTTTAATGGAATTGGCCATCACTTATTTTCTCATCTCAAATGTTTTATTCATTGTTTGCAAAAGAAAGTTAAAGTCATATAAGAGAATGCCAACTTTTCCTACCAAGGATCAAAAGCAAGGGTTCTAAATTCCTTAGATGGAAATGCTGTAAATAGCTCAGTATCTGTGGCTCAAGGGGCTCAGGTGCCAACCACATATACAGGTGCTGGTGGGTTCGAATCCAGCCCAGGCTTGTCAAACAACAGTGGCTGCAACCAAAAAGTAATTGGGCTCCTGTAGTCCCAGCTACTTGGGAGGCGAAGGCAGGAGAATTGCTTGAGCCCAGGAGATGGAGTTTGCTGTGAGCTGTGATGCCATAGCACTCTACCCAGGGCAACAGCTTGAGGCTCTGTCTAAAAAAAAAGAAAGAAAGAAAGAAAGAAGTGCTGTAAAGGTTTATTCTGGTTTAAGACATACAGAAACTGGTAGAGAAAATGAAAATGATTTAGACTAAATGAATTTTTTATTGTCCCCGTGGGAGGGAAACAAAAATGACTCAACTATTTTAATAAGGCTTAAGGTTCATTTAAAGAATCTTCATGATTCATCTACATTTATTTTTTCTGTCACAAAACTACTCATTACACTGTTCCCAAAAGAAGAGATAGAAATGATAATGAGATGGATGCCAGAATATAAATATAATGACTAGAGAAAATTATTTTTAAAAGTTAACCAAGACATAGATTTCAGGCAGTAAATCTTAGTCTCAGGTTGATATGTATGTCAAAATAAGAGGCACACACACACATCTATGGGTATATATGTGTATATTATGTATGTAGTGTTTAATGATTTTCACTACGGCACTGACATTTGTTGATTAACTGGAATAAAATTCATTTCTCAATTGTCAGGATGGTAAGTTATCTCTGAAATAACCTGTAGCTTCTCATAAATAGAACCATTGTAAAATATTTTTTAAAGTTGAGAAGTAGAAGTATTTCCTTCTCTGGTTCAGTGAGCAAACTAAAAATTTATACCATTTTCTTTAATTACTTGCTTTTCCTTGTTTTCTTCATGTCATTGTATCAGAAACACTGATTCATTAGCCCCCGATGGCTGTGGTGTTTGCCAAGTGTCTCACTTAACATTTTGTTTCAGCACATTTATTTATAAACAGGTCATATGGCATATAAGTGAGATGCTCTAACTTTCACTGTTGTTTGCAAGAGACATTGACAGAACATGATCAGTTCCTCCCTGGAGAGCAGAGTCTAGCAATGAAAGCCCCTGCTCATGGATGTTTCTTGTTTATCCAGTATCATTTCTCCTCTTTCAAAAAAAAAATCTGCTGAAAATAACTGATCCCTATTATCCTCCCCACAACTGCTGTATTAATTAAACAAACAAATAAGAAATATTGAGTAGTGTTTGACAGGGAAAACACTGGAAATTATTCTAGCTACAGCAAACTCACAAAATAAATATATTTTTACGAGGGCCAGGCATTTTTCTAATTCTGTTTTTCTAATTTCTGCAATATTTTTGCTATCAATTGGGACGATCCTCAAAAAAGTGTCCTGACCCTATCAAAATACCAATGACACTCTTCAAAGAAATGTTTTAAAAATTCTAAAATTCCTATAGAATCAGAAAGACATAGTCAAAGCCAAAAGACCCAGAACAGCCAAAGTAATCATGAGCATAAAGAACAAACTAGATGGGGGGACCTCACCTGATGTGCATGATGCAATGGTACATTTCAAAACGATTAAGAAATGAGTATAATTGTGATGAATGTGTTACTTAGTTTGATGTAAGCATTTCACATTGTATATTGAAGCAGTACTCTGAACCCCATAAATGTGTCAATGTACAAAATTATGATTTAATAAAAAATAATAATAATAAAGAAAAAATCTAGAGACATGATGTTACCTGACCTCAAATCATACTACAAAGCTATAGTAATGAAAACAGCATGATATTGGTATCAAAACAGACCCACAGAGGCTCAGCACCTGTGGCTCAGGTGGCTAAGGCACCAGCCACATACATCTGAGGCGGCGGGTTTGAATCCAGCCCAGGCCCGCCAAAGAACAATGACAGCTGAAACCAAAAAATAGCCAGGCGTTGTGGTGGGCACCTGTAGTCCCAGCTATTTGAGAGGCGGAGGCAGGAGACATGCTTGAGTCCAGGAGTTGGAGGTTGCTGTGAGCTGTGATGCTACAGCACTCTACCCAGGGCAACAGCTTGAGGCTCTGTCTCCAAAAAAAAAAAAAAAAAAAAATTGATAATTTCCAAAGAAACTGGTCAATTAAAAAAGAGGACCCCCCGATTATGAATGAAAAAAAGTATATCACTACAGATCTTACATGCACTAAAACAGTAAGAAGGGAATATTATGAGCAATTTTATGCAAACAAATTCAACAACTTAGACAAAAGGAACAATTTCT